>OLMO02000231.1:20830500-20841019 GCA_900291935.2 Cassiopea xamachana
TAAAGTCATATTCTGGTTTGGACTAATGTCTCTTCTTCTTTTCCGCTGTATAGTACTGTTTGAATAAATTTCAAAGTTTCCGCATGCGCATTTTCCGTTAGACTTGAAGTTTTCACGATTGAGTCAAGCAATGCATATTTTGAGCTGTCTTTGATCAATTTCTTTAAAACTTTCACTTTGCCGACTCCGAAGAAAAACGATGTGGTATTACATCCCGTTATAGCATGGAATTGTGGAAGCCTAAGAGACACTTCCTCGCCCAGATAACTGCAAGCTTTCCCAATGTCGACATATTTTTGATGATCTATCTCCATAAACCATTGACTGGTAGGCTTGACGATGCTGAAGGCATGTACAAGTAAAACGAAAATATCAGTGTCCCTGGAAACAACTAAGACATTAGTATCATCAAGGCAAGCATGCAAGACCACACGCGTGTCAGCCTCTTCGTGGTTGCATTCCAAAACTTCCACAGCGTCATTTTTAGCGATTTTCCATATTTTTTCGTTTTGAGTGAAAACCACGTTACCTGTCACCTTTTGTCTTCCAGTTTCATGGCGGAGAAATGACCCTGTGATATTAATGAGATTAGTTTTGTTTTCAATGCTGTTGAAGAACGATTGCCAATCTTTTCCTTTTACCATTTTTTGATCCCAATATATATATATATATATATATATATATATATATATATATATATATACATATTATGTAGCGTATGATGTTTGCTGAGTGATGCTTCACTTCTGTGCCTGTATAGTGGTGGCCTAATACACTTCACGCTGGGGGGCAGGTGCTCCAGTGTACCCCTAAAGCTTTAACATTCCTAGTAATCAGGTGTGCACCAGGTATTCTCCTACAGGTTGCTGACTCTTCTTAAGAAAAACTGATACAGGGTGTCGGCCAAAGCTAGAAGATGGACTTCCCTGACAATTCTCTGACATTTCCCTAACATAGTAGTTTTCAACATATCTCAACCCTAGGGCCACATTCCAGTGGTTGGAGGAGTCCCTGTTCATATGTCTTCAAAGGAAAATTACAAACTAACGTCACTCCTGTTTTATGTTGTTAAGATTTAACTTCATTCCTATTTAGTATGCAAGTTTGTATTATAAATTTGATTTTCTAGTTTTTTAACATGGTCCCCTGTAAAACAGAGTTTTGTATCTGAGGGGTTGCCATGTGTAAAGAATTAAAAGAATTAGAGGTGAAATGAAAAAACTGCTGTCGATATAGCGTTTGTACCACTTCTGGTGAGACCCTTGGAGAGCCCTGGTGGAACCCCGATTGAAAATTACTGCCCTAGCAAATATCCCTTTTTGCCTGACATGATTCATTGTGTCATCCAATGGAAGAAAATTTGCAGGAACTGAGCTCTTCAATGTCACCACCAGGGATGACTATTGGGCGGGGGGATGGAAAGAAGCTTATTGGTTACAATCAGAAGAAGACAGCTACGGTTTTTTGACATGTCGTGAGGAAAGGAGGTTTGGAGAAGCTGGTGCTCGAAGGGAAAATCAATGATAAAAGACAAAGAGGAAGACAGCGACTGAAGTACTTAGATGGTCTGGCGTTGACTGCTGGGTGTGATGCTGTGGACATTTTGCGGCGGACGGGTGACCGAACTGGTTTAAGACACATGGTAGCCAACGTCAGGCCATGACACGGCACCTAAGAAGAAGAATACTACCGTAAAGCTCCATTAGGGCAAGGACGTTATATATTTGTGCAATCCTAGAGGGTGTTTATATCAACTCAAGGTAGAAAGTGTATACAAGTGCTCTTATGCATTCTATCTGCAGTATTTCTATAAAAAAAAGTAGTAGCAACTTAGAAGACTCATAAACATTAGTTCTTATCTCTATCAGAATCAATAGGGTCAATTAATAGCCCTAAACTACACGTTTTTTTCATAAGAACAATGTATGTATGAAACATGAGGCTAAAGTTAGGGGTCATCAATAAAGGATATCCACACATTCTTACCAGTTTTCAACCCCTAACCTCCCTCGTTCCCCTTTTTGCTTAGCAACCTCCTCCCCTTGTCCATTTGGACACTGAGTTGGAGAAGGAACTGCATTTTGTTTTTACTTCTTGCTTGCTTCTTTATTTTTCAAACTTTAGCACTGAAAAATGACGATAAGATGACATTTAAATGCTCTTTCTTCCTCTCACAGAGACCACATGGAAAAGGGTGTCCACTTACAGCTAACCCCCCTCCCTCACCTGTCCACTTTTACCCGTATTGTTGCTAATCCCCTCCTTCTACAAAAGTTCGGGCATAATCCAAGATATCAGAGTCTTAAGACGAAAATCAAACTTCAGCCAATGAAAACGAAAATATTTGTCTACGGTTCCTGAACGCCTTTAAAGTTACATGGATGTTTCCAAGCTTCCATAGAGTCAAATTCTCGCTTTACGGTTTCAACTTTTTATGTAGTTGATGGAACTGGGGGTAACCTACTAAGTGCAAAGACAGCTCAAGATCTTGCCCTTATTCAACTAGTGAAGACTGTGAAAGGGATAAACGCAACAAAAGAACCTCCCCAAGCCAACAAGCAAGATGTAGCGCCAGTAAATAACGCTGGAAAAGAGGTAGACATACCTCACAGTGAAGGCGAAGTGATTGACAAGTTATTGGAAAAACGCAAAAATGTTTTCATAGGAGAAGGAAAAATCAAGGGACAATTGGCAAAATTACACACAAGAGAAGATATCACACCAGTTTTGCAACCTCAACGCAGAATACCTTATAACATGAGGAAGGCTGCTTCAAAAGAGCTGGAAAAGTTGATAGTGCAAGGTATAATAGAACCAGTTATAGATCAGCCTATCCCTTGGATATCTCCCATAGTATGTGTACCAAAGAAAGATGGAGGCACACAAATTTGTGTTGATATGCGAGAAGCAAACAATGCAATTACTAGAGAGAGACACATAATGCCAACTTTGGATGATTTTAAAACAGCAGTGAATGGATCGAAGTATTTTTCAAAAATTGACTTAAAAACAAGCATACCATCAAGTAGAATTAGATACTGAAAGCAGTGGCGAAGCTAGAGGACATGCTTGTCATGCACTGCATGACTAATGCTGTTCTGGAATATCAATTTTATTTGAAAATTCCGTCAACAAATTGTTCTGAAAAAAGAAGCTACAATAAGGCTTATATTTGTTAACAAAAAGCTGCTTACTTTTGTCCCTAATGATGACTTAATTTGAACTTGGATGCTCGGAGTTAGTGCTGAATGTGGGTTGGAATCTATCCGTTGCAACATTCGCAAGTCATTATTATTATAATCACGTATGGTCATGCACTTTTTAAAACTGAGTGACTAAAATGATGTCATAGCAAATTAGAGTGCTTTCATTGGGCAATTCCATAGCTAATTCACCAATCAAAGCTCGGAACATCACCCCTTAGACACGTGGTATGTAATGTAATGTGTAATGTAATATACTCAATTATTTATACACGAACAAACATAGCCCTTCAGCAACTAAAATATTACATATTCAAATATACAATTTAAATAATACATTAAGAAAGAAAAAATTAACAGGCATAATACTAATATTGCTGGTCTTCCAGGGGGTCGTGTTTTCAGTTATTATTTTTGATCAGCCAATAGATGTGCTTTCAATTTCTTTTTAAAGCATTTGAGAGTTGAGACCTCTCGTATATCAGCAGGAATATCATTCCATAATTTTAAAGCCGAGTATTTAAAGCCATTTTTTGCTCGTTCTGTATTTAGTCTTGGGATTTGAAGATCATGGCAATTCCTTGTTTCATATTTTGAATGGACTGATCTTAACTCAAATTTATCCCAAAGACTTTCAGGGCTTAACTTATTTATAATCTTATACGTCATAACTAGTCGATCAAACGAGATTAGATTACTGACGTTCAGCCAATCACAGGACCAGTTATCTTTTACTCTAGCAGTTTTAATTATCAGATGTGCTCTATTCTGCAATCTTTGGAGAGTTTCGATTTTTCTCGCTGGAAGACTTCCCCAGATAACATCTGCGTAGCGAAGATGACTTTCCACAATAGCATTGTAAACACATCATAGCTTGGACTGAGGAAGAATGTTTTTCACCTTCTTTAATGAAGCAAGTCCTCCACAGATCTTACTCTTAACACTTTTTAATTGCTCATCCCAATTGAGATATTCATCCACCATTACTCCTAGTGATTTAGTATTAGAAACTCGCTTAATTTCCTTGCTACCTAACTCTAATCCAGTCGGAGCATTTGCACCCTTTTATTTCATCGGATGACCTATGATCATATATTCAGTTTTTGAGAGGTTGGGACTAAGCTTGTTCACTCTCATATAATCGGTAATGTTATGCAGCTCAGCTTGTGCATCAGCTACTAGTTTCTCTTTGTCATTGGATGCTATTGTTATATTGGTATCATCAGCATAGATGTTAGCTTTCGAGTATTTTAAGCATCTTTCAAAATCATTTAAATATAATATGAATAGGAGGGGGCCTAGGCAGGAACCTTGCGGTATGCCACATGTAACTTCTCTATTTTTAGATTTCTTGCCATTTGGGGAACAGTATTGCTGTCTGTTATGTAGGTAAGATTTAAACCAGTTCCCAGAGATCCCTCTGATGCCATACGACATCACTTTTTCGACCACGATTCGCTGGTCTAGATACCAATTCTAGATACTATGCAAAATTTCTGCTGGTCAACTTTATGAGGCCCCCAGACCTTGAAGAATTGGGTGTTGTGAGGCCCCTTGGACCTTGAGGTCGTGGGGTAATTTGCCCCCTGCTCTTCTCTCTGCGGCCCTGAGCTATGCTGACTCTTGTTTTTGTTGTCAAATGCCTGTCGTCCAACGCTATCTCATGCAAGTGCGCCAGAGGGAAGATAGCACTTGCTGGAATGTGCCTTGGCCAAGTCAGAGTCGAATCAGACTATTTTAGCGGTTCCATGTGACACCAGCATCCAAATCTATGGTTCTCGTTAAAATGCATTTCAATATTTGAGAATTTCATGGCTCTCTTGGCCACACAGCTGTACTATAGTATTGATTTCTAAATACCTACTTTGGATATGATATTGTTTTCATTTTGGAATAAGCTCAAATGTTTTATGGGGTATGTGATGCTAAGAGTTTATCTGGAACACAAGGAGGCGTGAGACCGCAATTTTTTGGACAACCCTGATTTATCCAAATTTGTCGCTGCAACTTATGTTTGGGGCCATTCATTCACTACATAACACCACTTTGACCGTTTTTTTCAGATTCTGTCTCCCTCTTGCAATGCTTCAAAGCTTCCGCCCTCACATATGAATTAGACAATAACGTAACAAATCAGTATACCCTCCTTCCGTTTTGAGAGAAAGAGAGATCATACTGTAATGATGTTTAGCTTTGAATGGAGTGATAAATATGCTAGGAAAGCATAGTCTACAAAATCTACCTATCATTCACCATCTTTGACACTGTATTATATACTATTTACTAACACTGCAAACTATGATAGATACCATATTACCAGGGGTGAAACTCTTGGCGAGTATGAGGGGATGAAACACCCCCAATGATGAAAAATTAGTAGTTATTCGGGCAATTTGTTAGCGGCTAGTATATTTTTTGGCAATTCTGAGCGCTTGGGATGTAGATGCTCTTCCCTCAATGCTTACTTTTTCTCTGTTGGTCACATGCAAGGCCTAAAGTTGGTGCTTACTTTTAACATTTTATGCAGTTTTAAATTAAGGCTGTGCAACTGTACTTGCTGAAAGAGCCTACTTGTATATAAGTTGCAGGCAAAGCATATATGTTTACCGAGCCTCTATAAACTAGGGAATATCTACTTACCCAGTCTCCCAAAAATAGGGAATATCAACTATGCAACTTCTATTATTAAGAGATGCATTGTAAGCCAAAGTAAAGGGTGGGGTATCAAAAACTTTTCTGGGAGCACGCGCCCTCTTTTTCCTTTCATGGTCTCATCTATTAAAAGACAGTGCTCCTGTCAAAATTTGTTGTTTTAGGATCTGGTCCTAAGGACTTATACGCATGGCACGCCCTGTCAATTTTGATGGGTAACGCCTTTTTGACGGGTAACTATGTCTCACACTCTCCCAATGAAAGTGCCCTAGTTTCGCCCCTGCATATTACACGAAGTAATTGCGGTACAAAAATTATCGTGACACTTTACATTTCTCGTTAGCACTGGACTGAAAATAAATTGATTTTGCTTGGACAATTAAAAGTATGCTAATTTCAAATTCGCAGCGGAACCAGTGCAACATTTCTCCCAATATACCCCAACATTGTTTAAAGTCAGATAGGAATCGCTGGACATTGTTGGATACAGAGGTGGTCGTGGATTCAGATGGAAGAGATGATTAATTATAATACACATCCTATCCTCTTAACTTCGCTTGCAGAAAGTTGACAAGATTCACAGCAAAAATTCTTTTATAATATTTTAATATACCCCAACATTGTTTAAAGTCAGATAGGAATCACTGGACATTGGTGGATAAAGAGGTGGTCATGGATTCAGATGGAAGAGATGATTAATTATAATACACATCCTATCCTCTTAATTTCGCTTGCAGAAAGTTGACAAGATTCACAGCGAAAATTCTCTTATAATATTTAACTATTAAGAAACTCTTTGATTTATCCCATCAGTTGTATTAGACATTTCTGAAGGTGTGTGGCGTCACACTCATCAACCAAAAATTCTATCCCAAATCAACAAATGTTTAATTTCTGTAGGCAAATGTACAGCCAATACACCCAAAAGGAAATTTTCTAAGAACTGCCCTGATTACATGCCACAAAAGATCGTCTAATAAGATATACAGTATGCTCTCGATAACTAGGACCCAGGATAACTGGGAGGACTCCCACTAATTGGGTCCAATTTTTAGGGTCCCAGCAGCAACTTTACTCCGCTTAACTGGGATTGAGTCCAAAATTTTAAATAGCTACTGCCTTACATCAAGTGTAAATTTACTGAACTGCAACGAGAATAGTGTGGTAATGTGCGTTGAATTGTGATTGTAACTCTCAGTGTTCGTTGGGTGTGTCGTCACAGTGAGAGTTGGGTTTGTATTGTGTGTACTGTCAGTTAGTCGTCAAGCGTGCTGTGTTAGTGTCATTGGGTAATAAAAGAAGTAGCGTATTGTAATCAGGAGTTCGTCGATCGAAGGAATAGCTAGCTGACACACCAGGTTGTTGTATTTCCTCAGGGGCTAGGCCCTCGGGCCTTGCCCCACAAATGCCTTTAGATATCCATATGAAAGAACGCAAAGAAACGCTACAGAACTATGGTTCCCTACACGAAACTGCATGTTTACCACTTCGTACATTTGTAATCTATATTGCTCCCTTCCACGTTCACCCAACTCTGTGTTTCCTTCCTTCCACGTCGGTGTCTCCTCTGCTTGTTGATCCATCTTACAGTATTTATTTGCGTCCCCTTTATATCATCTGCATACTGAAGTTCACTCCAGCATGATTTAAAACGTTTAAGTTCACCGCTTAAGTCGAACCGTGTCAAGTCACACCCTCTAGTTAGTCATGGAATAGTTGAAACACCGGATCAGTCATCAATATTTCACATTCAAGAAATATATGGACTCTTTTTGTCGTCGCTCTCATAAAATAATACTGAATTATTTCTTAAAACATAATATGTAAAGAGAAAAATAAATACTCTTAGCGGGCAGATGCCTACATGAAAATTACAAATGAGCATGTCAAAATGGGCATATACTTTGAAAGTTATGAATTGACTCGTGACCACTTACATGGTCCTCCACTTTAGTGGGACTACTCCTGTATTTTATCCATGAGCTCCAGGAATCTAGAGCTTCGCTTTACTGGGACTCCCGATAACTGGGAGTAACATTGGATACCCCTCGCGATCCCAGTCATCGGAAGTATACTTTATATAGATGCAAGAAGTACCATTTTAAGGTTTCAATTTTTAAGTAGATATAATACTAGGATCACCATTAAGATGCGCCCTAACACCACCATAAAGAAGTTAGTTGCTATTTGCCACTAATTGCTTTCGTATTTTCTTTACCATACTACTTTGAGAGCATTTTTCCATAATTATTTTCTTCTCCTTTTCCATCCACCTGTCTACATAATTTTGATCAGTGCCTTCTGTGGGAATGGCTCCCATGTCACTGCGAACAGATGGCAAAACTGCAAAGAATTTGTTACATCCTCTCATCATTTGACCAGCCTTGCCTTTCATTGTATTATAATGCAACTGCATCTTCTTCTCCATTTCCTTGATGTTATTTACTTTGTCACCAAAGGTTGCCAAATCTTCTTCCATAACTTCAAAGATGCCAGCTACCTCTTTTATTCCGGTAATAAACTTGTTTAAGGCCGGAATTAATTTATCTCCAACAACTTCAGCTGCAGCTTTTTGAATTTCTGTTTCCTTTTTCTTAGCAATAGCTTGTACTAGCATCAACTTTTTTTCAGCACCTTTTTCAACTGCTACTTGCCTTTTCGTCACAATAGCTTCTACTTGCATCGTATCTTCTTCAGCAGCCTTTCCAGTCTCTGCTTCCTTTTGCCTCCCAGCTTCTCCTGGCATTGACTCTTCAGTTGATGAAGAAGCCGCGTGCTCTACATGCACATAACCGTCAGATTCACAGACGCTAGCTATTCCTTTTATTCCGGTAATAGACTTGTTTAAGGCCGGAATCGATTTGTCTCCAACAACTTCAGCTGCAGCTTTCTCAATTTCTGCTTCATTTTTCTTCGCAATAGCTTCTACCTGCATCGAATCCTCTTCAGCAGCCTTTCCAGTCTCTGCTTCCTTTTGCCTCCCAGCTTCTCCTGGCATTGACTCTTCAGTTGATGAAAAAGCTGCGTGCTCTACATGCACATAACCGTCAGGCTCTTCTCTATCAAATGCCATTGCATTTGAATGCTCCTCGATCTCAATCGCTTTATTGAGTTCATTCGCTTCCTTTTCATATTTGATTGAAAGCTTGGTCAATTCATCAATAAGGCTTTTTGCTTCATCTTGTTGCTTATTCATTGTAGCAGTGATATCGTCATGAATAGCAATAAGAGCACTAAAAGCCTCTTTTTGGGCCTTGGTTTCCTCAACTATCTCTTCAAGTCCCTCCCACCACTCATCTATGGTAAGGTCATTGTAGTACTCAAAGAAACTCTTGATATCTGAGACACATTCTTTTATAATAGGAAGTACACCTTTTACGTATACAACTGCATTGTTTCTCGCGTCATCTCGTAGCTCTCGGAATCTCCGTGCTGTATCAGAAGATGTTCCAACAGCATATTCGGCGAACAAACTTCTCATACATAATGAAAATTGTCTCATGTTGTCAGGAATTCGGATTAAGATGAGAGCCACAGTGTCAAGATAGTTTTCAACTTCCTCTGGCTTCATATCTATATAGAGGTAGAAATGTGTGACTTGAGATAAGTTGCAATATTAGAAGTCCTTTAGCAAGGGTCAGTAGGAACACTGCGCACATTTATTAAGCCATAATAATAAAATTATGATGAACAAGAAAAGTTTCAAATGAAAATATGCATACACATATAGCTATGTAGATGCATAATGGTGTATTCTAAATATTTAACATTTCAACAAAAAACATTTGTCACGGAAAATTGTGCAGATTTTAACCCTCTTTCTCTCATTGCTACAAAGTCACATAAAAAATCACACCTAACCCCTTCTTAGTGTCAGAAACTTTTCCTTTTAGAGCATGGGTTCTTTAGGGGGTTGGGCTGGGACCAGAGGTGATTAACGACCGGAGCGGGAGCCGAAGTTAGATCCGGATTCAGCTATTTTGGCCGGAGCAGGAATCGAAATTTCTTTAAAATACTGGATCAGGAACCAAAGCTATGGTATGGTTGGGAAAAGTAAGTACGATTCAATTCAACTTGAAATCTGATAACAAGAGCCAACATCCACCACTTTGATCATTGCGCTGTATTCACATAATGACCACTACTCTTTTTTGTAGTTGGGATCCAATGGGCTCATTTAGACTTCAGTGATGCGGAAGCTGCTTCATAAAATTTGAGAGCAAATTATTTCAGACAATTTTTCCACACTCAGCAAATAGCATAACTTAGAAACATATTAATGCTTAGTTTAAACTGAGATTGTTTTCTAGATTTCGAAAGTTGCAACTGCAAAGTAAAATCATTTAAACTTTCAATTTTGATTAGACTGCGTTCTGGTATTTCTTTTTTGGCTTGTGATTCTTCACTTGTAAAGACGAAAAGTATGAGCAAACTGACTTGCATCACAATTCGTGATCACTTTCACTTACAACAATTTAATAAAAAAAAGCAATGAAATTATTGCAAGTTATTTACAAAATAATGTTGCTATAAACTTTAACAAATTGAGTTGTCACAGCTAAAGGTTGTCCACAAGAAATCAGATAATGTTTATATATATATATATATATATATATATATATATATATAAACATTATCTATATATATATATATATATATATATA
>OLMO02000231.1:20841152-20857906 GCA_900291935.2 Cassiopea xamachana
TATATATATATATATATATATATGTATATATTCTTTCTTTCCTTCTTTAAGAATAAGGTGCTCTTTCTATGCGTTAATTTGTTGACATTCAGCATATGCTATAGTGCATGAGAGGAAAAATGCAAGATAATTCTGTCTCTATAGGGCGTCCGTCAAACTAGTTATAACTTAAGTAACCCTACTTAGTGCATCAGACTGCATTTTAGTTAGGTAGGCCCAAATACATCCGGTAGGAACTAAGAAAGCTACTAGCTAAAGAAAATTCTCTATGTTGTAGAAACTCTTTTCGATAGTTTTGGAGTATCGTTCACAGAATAGTGGCGTAGCACATAAATGGCTTACGTATTGACGTCCTTCTTCGGCTGATATAAAGACAGCATATGCAGGGAAGTAGAAGACGGGGGATCCAGAAGGCCCATGACCCCCACTTTCGAGAAAACTATGCAAAAGTGCTCATTTGAAACCCAAAAGTATCCCTTTTATTTCCTAAAAAGTGCCCTTTTTGCATACGCTTTGTGTCCACATTCTCAACGTAAGATGAAATTATATGTGCAGGAGAGGAATTGACAGGGGGGCTGCAGCTCTCCTTAGTTGGGCAGAAATCCGATACACTCGGGAAATTTTCCTGCAAGAACATTGCGAAACTCTGGCAATTTTTGTGACTCCTCTTATGATCGCTTTACGTACTGGGGCAGAAAAGCTACATCCCCCAAAATTTGAAGTCCTCCTATGCCAATGGGGGAGATGTAGAATAAAGTTTATGATCATGGCTTTCCATGTTGGTGATTGTAAGCATATTTTTACAACTGAAAATTATCTATGGAGACATTATTATTATTATTATCATTGGTCAATGGTTCAGAAAGAAATACAACAGAAAATCTACTGGGCAAAATATCACTGCTCCACAACAGTATGGGACACTTCTGGAGGGAGTGAAAGAGGAAGCTGCCTCCCATTCATTTCAGACCTTGCAAAATGTGACAAAGGCAGCGAGGAAGGGTCACTATTCCCAGTGGCGTAAAAACAAAGTCGGCGCAAATTTTTTCGTTTCTGTTGTACGTTGTCAAATTTCGATGAAAGCATGTTAGGGGCTCAGTTTTCCTTATCAGCATAAGGACCAGTGAAGAAAGTACCTTGTATCCTATGTATTGCATTGGAACTATGGACCTTTTATAATTTTTGTTTTGTTCTAATATATTTAATCAACCTCGTTTTTTTTATTTTGTTTACGTTTGATTGACCTCGTTTAGAGGGACAGAGGAATCTGTATTGATGGCTGAACTTGAGAAGCTTGTCTGTTTATACACTGTTTCACTATGTGGTAGAAGAGCTTTTTTCCAACGAGATAGAGGGCGTTACTCCCAAAAAAACATTTCTGGGACCAAGCCCCCAGACTAATGGAGATTTCTACACATTTTAACAAGGGAGCTATAGGCACAACCACGCCCATATTTTGGGTGTGGCCCAGATACAACTACGCCCATATTTCCAAAGATGGAAACATGATAATTTAGTTTAACACTGATATAATATAATCAACAATAAGAAATGCCTCAATAGCCATATAGCATTGCACAATTGATCATAGCACTTTGGAAGCAAGGCCAATAAACTCTGAAAATCCAATGCAATGCAAGAGTTTTAGGGAGGACTGGACCCCCAAAATGAGCAGAAGTTTTAACAAGGGGGCTCCGCTCCCCGAGCCCCCTAGAGCTCTCCCCTGCACCAGACCCTCAGTGTCCTTCTATTCTATTTATATGTTTTTAGAATAGATGGTTCAGCACATACTGTGAATTACATGCACCTTGGCTTTTAAAGGCGTTGTCACGTGCCCCTAATATGGCCTGGCCCCCCAACTTTATAGGTGCTTCCTACGTCCCTGATCATAAATTTCCAGGAGCTATTTTCTACGCTTTCCAACAGTTTGCAGGCGTGGCTAGCAAAAAGATATTCGAATCCCCCAGGCCCCCTGCTTTTCTCTCTGATAGGAATTTTCCAATTTTTTCCTCAACTTTGCATGCGTATATACATGGCATCATAAATGAAAATCTTGCCTATTTCAAACTTACACACACAATGAAGAAATCTTCCAAGTGAAGTTGGCCAAGCAATAAAGAAGCCATGAATGCTTCAACGCATGACTAGGCCGCGCAACTTCTAAGTTAGCCTTCCTATGTTGTAGTAACAGAACGTCGACAAAAATGTCCGGCATGGGAGCAACATGGAATGCACCCTGGATAGGGCAGCGAGAAACTGGCATTTATTTGGCTTTTTGGGAACCAAAGGAGCCAGAACTGTGTTAGTATCTTTACCCTAAAATGCTTAATCGTAACCCTATTTGGTGTAACGACATTGAACGTCCTAAAAGTAGTCAAAAATATGAACTGCAAGACTACACCGAAACGATAGCTTAGCAGTCCATGAACAAGTCATAGCTGGGACAGCTTGAATACATTCTATCTAACAATTTCACTCAAACGACATTTGATAGAAGATACTGCACTTACTTTGTCTTTGTTGGTTTGAAACTTGTAATTCACTCTTTCAGTTTTAGTACAGATGCTGCAATGAATAAACAACAAAAATACTGATAATAACCTGTTCAAGTCTTTGAAACAAATGAGGAAGCAACGTCAATCACTGTATGCCTCGCTGTCAAACATTGACTTCTAGGAACTGATTCCGTTTCCACTTCAAGGAACATGGACATGCAAAATTAATAATTCTTCATTGAACATATTAGTGGTATAGCCAATGGAAGGGGACGGCCACCTTCCAATTATGAAGACGTTTGTGTCCGAAAAACAGGGGCGAAGCACACTCAATGATGAAAATTAGTACTTTTTATGGTATTTTTTTAGCTGCTGGTATACTTGTCGGGCATGTACATTTTCTTCCCTCAACGCAGACTTTTTCTCTGGTGGTCACATGCAATGCCTAAATTTAGTGTTTACTTGAAAAACTATGTGCAGTTGTAAATTAGAATTGTGCAATTGTACTTGATGAAAGAGTCTACTTGCACAGCTCCCGAACACCCATGCTTTTCTTTTCATTGGGATATCCTTGCTACAGTGCTATAGTTTTCCTCATCTGCCAGTATTCAAAAGAGCTTCCCGTAGAACAACTGTAAGGTGGCATCTATATTGGCTTTTAGTTTCTCTCATGCACATCAAGTAAGCTATTAGAGTACTAGTTTTGTTTTTTACTGTAAATCATGTAGTGGTGTGTTATGTGTCGTTTTTGTTCCTGTCAGTTCTGTTTTGTAGTTATCATTCACATGCATACTGTTGTGTCACACTCCATCTCCATAGTTGTTGTCATCATCTCTTTGTTTAGAGGCAATTCTATTATCAGTTTGATATGGATGTGTTATCCATGTGCTGTGTTGTTCTTGTTATTAAAGTCAGTTGATTTACAGTCTGTCGTTGTCTTTTGCCCTGCGCGCAGTTTTTCAAATCGTCGTTTCGGAATATTGAGAAATTGGGAACATTTGATCTATACGGAACCTTGAGAAATTGGAACATTGATAGACTAATCATGCTTGAAGTATTAGTTGAATTAACTCCTTATATTAGTATTTAAATTTTATAGTGCTGTCTGGATTGATTATCGTTTGAATTATAAAATCAATACAGCAGTAAAACACGAATAGTTTTACACAGCCCAATCTTTGAGGCCACACTCATCTTTTAATACGAAGTGCACCTGTCAAAATCTGTCATTTTAGGCTTTGGTCTTAATAATTTCTACGCATGACACGCTCTTTCAATTTTAATGAGCAACGCCCTTCTGTCGGGCAACTATGTTTCACACCCCCGTCAGTGGAAGCACCCTAGTTTTGCCCCTGCCGAGAAACTCTCAAATCTGCAACAAAATCAATACATCGGAGGATAGTTCGAAAAAGCAAGTGCAACTGTTCTTCTCTATCTAGAAAGGGAGCATCTTTTTATCCAAAAGAGCGCTTCCCAATGTTTATAGGGTGTAGTCACAAACATTTTCCAGGGGACTCCCCTGTTACCCCATCTTTCTTTCTTTCTTCATAGCCGATAGTACTTTTACGCTGGCTATGACAGGAGACTGTGACCCTACCCCATGTTACTCCCAAGTTACACCTCGGGTCCATACCCATTTAGCCCCTTCCCTTATCTACACCCTGTTTTGCCCCCCCCCTCGAAGATGAGACCAAGACTATTAGGAGCAAAGCTTATAAGGATATTCAAGCCCAAATGCACTGAAACAAGCCATAAGCTTCAATAAGGCTTCAAATTTTGAATATTTGAGTATTTCTACATAAATGTTTATACTGTCAATATTAGAACATAGACAAAAACTTGAATTTCTGCTTTGCAGTGATGGCGCCATGGGGGACTGGGGTATTCTAGCCATGACTCCTCTACTTATTCCCAAGATCAATTGTCTAAATCGTCCGAATTCTATGACAAAGCGTTAGGGCTGGGATAAGGGACCTCTAACAAAATTTAGAAATAGGTGTGGCAGCCAAATCGCATAGACATTTTAGGGAGTAGCACCCTAATTCCCCCCAGTCTGCGATGGACGGCGCCGCCCCTGCTCCATTCATTTTCAGACGAATTTGCGCCTCTTGTTGCCCAAGAATATAGGAATAATTTTAAGCGTAACATCAAAAAAATGCAGGAATATCCAGCCTCGACAAACAATTATTATTCTTGTAAGGCAAAGTATTTTAAGAGTTGCCCAAAAATACAGACATCACTCCTTTATGGTGAGGGAGGGGATGCACGGTGCATGACAGGATTTCTTGGGGTAGGGTCTCATAATCGCGCTCCAAAATTTCGAATTTTCTCCAAGGACAGCTTTTTTCGTTTCTTCATACAAAATTGAATGAAGTCCACAAAACACTTTGTGTGTGCTCGTTGTCAAAAGTCCACACACTTTCCATTGCTTTATAATTAATTCTCTTTGCAACTGGATTTTGAGAGTATTATTCCAGTTTCTTTTCACATTGTGTTGATGTATCTCTGGGGAAGGGTACGTACTTTTATCTATCTGGCCGCGCCCCCCTTATAATCAATATATTACATCTCGAATCAGTACTTCCAAAGAGAGAGACTTGAGTATTTGAGAGACAGGAAGATGATCTTAGCAAATTCTTTATGAAAAAGCAATTACAGTTGTCCTTGAAAACAAAATAAGTATGACAAAAGTACTATCGACTAAATATTCGATAAATAGATGAAGTAGCTGTACTTTGCAAAATTCAGAAATTGCTGGTATAGATTTGCATTTTGAATCTATCATAATAAGCCTTTTTGGTCATGATCCTAACTTACATTTATGTTCTCCACTCCTTCATCGCTTACACAAAGTATGCCTTTCATACAATAACGTTTGACTGACAATCCAAATTTGTTTGTAAATAAATTTAATCAGAGAGAACAGTTTAAAGCCTTGCTTATGAAAATAGTACAGAATACGTGCAAAAAAATTCTTACATGCCGTGCACGTACTTGTATTCGTCAGTCTCGTCCCCTTGTAAGCAAAGAGCACGCTTAATATGGAGGAAATAAGGGCCAAAATTTCTCAAAATTTGCATAGCGTAATTTTTAAGTGACGCTGTGGCTTGAAGTGTTGGAGGTGCGGATTTCCATGTATGTATCTTATGCCAAAAAATGTTGACACTCATTAAAAGATCGTCATATAAGTAAGTGCAGCTAGGCAAAACTTCCATTGCAAGAACTTTATCGCAACAAATCATTGACGTAAATTTACTGAATTTCTGGTGAGATTCGATAGAGGATTTCGATCACGCCAATTTATTTCGAGATAATAAACTTTTTGGTTTGCCATGCAATATAAACATGTAAATAACGAAGCTCAATACAATTGTGCCTGATGATCCTATTCTCGTAGTCTCTTTAATCCTTGCATAAAGTTGTGTTTATAGGAAGTGGTGAAACAAGTCTTCGTCCACCGATGACAACTAACAATAGTATCTATGCTATGTTACAAACGTGAAAGACAGCAATGAAATTGAATGAAGAGAAAAGACATAGCCTTTCTGGGTGATGGCTGGCAGGTATACTAACACAATGACTCAGTGAATCCCAAGCCATATTACTGAGAAGTTTCTATGTTACCCCTGTTTGTTCTCCCTAAATGTTAGCAAGGCCGCTGATAGCAATTCTGGATTGGTGAGCTTACTCCCAGAAGGGAATTTTGAGAGCCAATTAAGTTTCAACCCGAGAGGTGCATCACTAATAGAATGTTTGTAACAAATGTATGAGATGTCTCTAACCGATTCAGACATTTCTAGTACCTCAAAGTAATTGCCCATTCTCACGTAAGGCACTCAACAACTACAGTCTTTCTCGCCACGAGGGCGCTGTTTCAACATCAACAATATCACGTGTAGTGCTCATGTTGACATAGTCGAGCCCTGGTCACGGAGTATTGTGATTGGCTAAGAGAAATTGAGCCCTGGTCAGGGCGATGTTTCATTGGATGAAAGGGAATATTTACATCTGACCAGGGCTCGTCCTAAAATTGTTTACAAAATAGAGAGATCTGATTGGGTCCAGGGTAGTTGAGCCTCTGTATATTACAGACTCACCAGGGCTCGGAAGGAATGCAGCATGTGATAGAAAAGCTGAATAGTGATTTGAGGATATGTGATGATTCCCAATGTGATAACTGATTGGATAATTCTTCATTCTGCGTCCGCAAAAGACACCTGGTATCTTAGAGGTAGTTATTCTGAGAAAGACTGAAACAAGCAGCGATAGGGCTTTATTAGCTTTGTCCATGAGGAGTAAGTACTGGTGACTGCTTTTGATAATTCCCGTTTTATTTCAGCCTGCTATTAAGGATGGGAAATCTGACCAGTGCTCAAGCCCTGGTAGCCCTGGTCTGGATCCGCCACTGACTTGCAGCTACGACTCTTTTATCACTCATAACGCGAAGGCAAGCATCATTCTTTGGAATGTCGCTGCTAGTAGATAAGTCGTCAGCTAACAGGATTTTCTTCGAAATTACCGCACATTTGCCGAGCTTTGCTACTTCAGCATTATAGATTGCCTCCAACGCGTTGTAGTTCTCTTCTTCAATAGAGTGCTTTACTTTTTCCAGTAAATCCGTCATAAGATAATAAAGATTGCGACATGAATGGCATGAAGCGGCCTTTCACGTGCTAAGCAACCTACTAAAATCTATTTATCAAATCTATTTTAAGATTGTGCGACAGCACTACAAAGCATCCTTTAGGCATACGGTCGCACAGGAAAACGATATGATTGGCTTCCTCTATTCATATGCAAATTGTGCGACAGTGGTGCGGCAGTTGTGCGACAGTGGATAAGAAGCATCCTGTGTACAGACATCTTACTCTATCTATTGGGATTCAGTAAAAACTGTAAGATTTAATAATCCGGAATAAAGATTACAAACACGGGATCTCCTCTTTCTGACTAGCTCCTCCACAGAATAGGAAAATGTAAGACACTTCTATATAATTCCCTACCTACTTAGAGCAAACAGAAAAATCCATCTTAGAGCTGATTCGATGAAGTACAAATTAAGAAAACTTTCCAAGTGACTAAAAATATTGTTGTGCAGCTGAATGTTGATTGTCGCATGTGCGACCTGTGCGACAGTCTAGATCCGCCCCTGAGCATCTTGGTCATTAGACGGACGTGCAACTCCTCCATTTTGCGCATTACTTGATTGTTCAGTAACAATGAAACATTGGTAATAATGATAGTTTATCTATTTGCTGTAGGCTATGATGTAGCTATTTACAGAGCTAATTTAGGCCTACTTTACAGCGAAGTTGTTATAACAAAATGTACAAAACGATCCTATTACAAGTTGAAGACTAAGGTTAAAATCTACACACAAACTACAGAAATACGATGCTATACTCAATCGTGGACAACAACGTCGATGTAGAAACCGAGGGGCGCAATGGAAGTGCCCCCACTTTTCAAAGATTCGGGCGAAGTGCCCCTTTTCATGTAACTTGGTTGCCCTCTTTGAAAAGTTTGAAGAAACAAAAATGAACTGAAAATACACGTTCCCTGCGATTTCAGAAGATTTAGGTTTCAAAATTTCTCGGGGGAGCATACCCCCGGACTTTCTAACTTAATTACTTTTCCGGACTGACCCAATAACAATTCTTTTCATCATGCAACATGCTTTGTCGTTTCCTTAAGTGTTCTACTCCCTGACAAAGTGCTCAATCTCATCTTCCAGAACCCATGCCAAGGTTACCCTCAATGCATGTGCACCTACACTTCTATAAAGCTTCATACGTCCCTGGACCAGTGGTGATTCCTTAAAATTTTAACAAGGAGGGCTCTTGGCACAACCACACCAATAATTTAGGTGTGGCTCAGCTACAACAACGCCCATATTTTCAAAGACAGAAACATGATAACTTAGTTAAATACTGATATAGTATAATCAACAGTACGAGATGCCCCAATAACCTCATAGAAGTGCAGAATTGATCATAGCACTTTGGAAGCAAGGCCAATAAACTCTGAAAAACCTTGAAAATGCAGAAGTTTTAGGGGGCTGAGCCCCCAAAATGAGCAGAAATTTTGACAAGGGGGCTCCGCCCCCCTGAGCCCCCTATCACTCACCCCTGCCCGACACTACAACGTCTTTCTTCCGCAGTGAAGGCTGGACTTCCTTTTCTATTTCTGACAGACACGTGTCTTTGCTAGCTTGATATCATGGACATATAATATATTGATTGTTGGATTGAATATAGTTTGTCCTCCGATTGAATATATTTCAACATCGAATTCAATATATATATTTCAACCTTGAATTGAATGCATATCAGGACTGGATTGAATGCATATTAGGACTGGATTGAATACATTTTAGTAAAAGATTCAATACATTCATTGAATATTGCTACATACGGCCAGCCATAATCTCGTTGACTATTTACTTGTGTTTAATGTTATATTCTATTTGTTGTTAGTATTTAGTTACTCTTACTGTAAATCGCTTAGTTTTTTCGTTTTTTAACATGCGCTCTTGTAAATTAGGCTTCAATATTGCCTGAGCAGCTTCCATGTATAAGCAATGTAATATATGAACACATAAAGCAGGCCTGTTCAAATGGCGGCCCGCTGGCCAGCTGGGGCTTGGACACCAGTTTCAAGTGGCCCAGTCTATCTTCCAGTAAAAGGTAGAAAAAGATTCACAAACCCTTGCAGCGCAAACTTAAATTACCGCAAACAACCATGACTCTTGTTCATTTTGTGTCTCCCCCCCCCCACCCCGAAGTAAGAGATGTAGTATGTTAAAGTATCCATGCTGTAACTTTTAAACAAATGATCACTAATCACTAATCACTGATCACAGATTCGGTAGGAGTCAATAATTGACTCCTACCGAATCTTTGATCTACGAACGTTGCGCTACAGATATGTGACTTGCAGAAATCCTGATTTCGTAGTGTCCTTGATTAGCTACACTTTTCTTCAATCTAGGCTCATGTTGTTCTAGGAGCTTCCTGGTGGCAAATTAGTCCACAAACAAGATGCCTAAGCTTCAGTGCTTGGGTGCGCCCGCAAAGTTCTATGGTAATGCGCAGAAAACATTCCATTCAAAATACGGTACTTTTGTCAAAATCTCGAGTGTGAAGCAGATCATTTCTAGGTGTGCAAAGCCGCCAGATGTGCCCTACAAATGCTATTGTTCTTGCTACGAAGCAGGTAAAAAAGTCAAATTGACGCTTACCATGAATGGTGCTCTATTGAGGCTTTGACACACTCACATCTACCTTGCAAAGGGGCATTTTCCAACGTTCTATTGAGTGTAACTGTAAAAAATTTTTCTTCACCCCCATTTTTGCCTCGAGCACTATGAAAAGGGTATGCTGACATGAAATTTTCAGTCTGTTTGTCTAGATCTCCTGGGGTACGGCTCTCTGTACTGTACTGACAACTGCATGTGTGCGTTTGTGTTCTTGGTTTTCAAATGCGGCCCGAGTGAAAATCTAATTGAATAGCCCTTATGTAAGGCAAGTAATACAATTTCATGATATAGGTATTACTTGCTTGTATTAGGCCATCTTCATAGGATGGTGATGAGAAGTGCAGTGGTAATTTCTACACAATTTAACACGGGGGAGCGCTAGAGGTAATCTAATAAAATTGTTGTGGCATAGTTGCAGCCACGCCTATACCTTCAAAGTTGCAGATATGATAATTTCGCTTAATACTGATGAAATACAGCCAATAATTAGAAATATATGAATTATAATGTAGTATTGCAAAATTCCTCATAGGAATGCAATACAAAGTACTTTGAGGGCAAAGTCGATACGCTTGGAAAGGTAAGGTCAGTACAAAAACTTTTCGGGGGAACTGAGCCCTCTCAAGATAAACAATACAGTAGTTTTGACAAGGGGAGATCCACCCGCGAGTCTATTTGTCGCCTCGCTTTGATTGCCAATTGTCTTCTTTGGTCATTGTTAAAACTGTTCCCACAATTTATGCCATAAACACCGACGAAGTGAGTGAAAGCTTTATACTGCAGAGTAGTTTCAATTTACTTTATCCCAGTTGGTTCAGTTTATCAGAAAAGTCAAAATGATTCCAAGAGAAGAGCCATTAAAAAGTCACATGGGGTATCAAAAATGAAAAGAAAAATTCTTTACAAAGGACGGCAAAGCAAGAAATTGGCTGTCTCATAAAATGATACCTCGGTACTTGTTCAAGGTCTATCCATAACTTCATTAATGAACAAACCATAACACAGCTGGAGAACTGATTGAAAGTAGTCAGCACAAAATGCATAAAAATTTGAGATCACAGTCCAAAATGAACACAAAATCATTACCATACTCTTCATTATTGATATCACAATAATCTTCTTCAGCTTAAAGTCAGAGGTTTCATGTCTTATACCCGATGGAAGAAGTTATCTTAAGAGAGGGGTCAAATTTTGCCTACCCAGAGGGAGGAAAGGCGAAAGAATCATTTAAGGACAGGGCTTAAAAGTATACTTCTGAAAAATCTCCTAGGAGTGAAAATTTGTAACAAAGATAACAAAGTAAACCTAACAATTCTATTCTCAATGTTATCATGTAGGCCTTCAGGTAGTATCTATTGGTTAAGGATATTCGTGCTTTATTGAACTAAGAGTCAAAAAATACATCAGGGTGTCCACTGAGTTAAGGTTGAAATTTCAGCCATAGTTTCAGAAAAAAGTGACCTTTTTCAGTCGTTTGGGCAGAAAAAACATTGTTTTCCAGCCATACCCATAAATTTTGATATAAAATTCCAGCCATTGCAAATGCATCCAACTATTGTCACAAATCATTGAGTGACCTGAACATTCCCAATAAATTGAAATTTCCTATATAAATTCAATGTCTTCCAATAAACAACCCCCGAAGGGTCAGGATCTACCAACCACGCTGGTAAAACATATGGAACGCTTCCAATCTTCGGTCGACTTGGTGAAAAAACGCCTGTCTTACGTGATACTGAACAATCTTTTCTTCTTTAATTCTGCTTCTCGATTAGATTGTTTTTCATCTAATAATGCCGTTAACTGTCATTAGAACCCAAACTAAAATTCCAGTTTTTCAAGCTAAATCCAGAGAATAACATAGAGTTTTCTAGCTTTCCCAGTCATATTCTGAAAAAGGCTTATTTTCCAGCTCTTCCAGCTGGAGTGGAAGCCCTGTAAATGAATGTAAAAGAGTACTTACTCAGTATCACACATATGTTAATTGCACCACATTAACTAATCAATGTAAATAAACAAACAACAGGGTTTCCCTAAACTACCTATTGATCAATACTACTTCTTACTTGAACAGTCAGGCTCATCCTAACATTGGGAATGCATCAATTTCTACCGTTGTTGGTGGCATTAAGTAGCTTCTTAACCGATTCCATTTGCGAACATTTATTCCTGATGATTTGCTGTTGACTTTCCATCCATCTGTCTACATAGTTTTTGTCAGTACCTTCAGTTGGAATGGCCTCCAAATCACTGCGAATTGATGGTAAAACTGCAAAGAATCCATTGCAACCCTTAATCATCTGTCCAGCTTTACCTCTCATGGTACTGTAATGAACACGCTTCAGCTCCTCTGTGTCCCTACCGTTGCTTCCTTTAGTTTGCAGGGTTACCAATTCGCGATTGATGACTTTGAAGAAACACGATATGCCTTTCAGACCATCCATTGATTTACCTAAGGATGGTATTAATTTTTTTTGCACAATTTCAGCTGCAACGATCTGAATTTCTGTTTCCTTTCTTCTTCCGACATCTTTCACTAGGTCAACAGGCTCGTAACTTCCAAACATGACATTAAGATAATAGCTGAAGAAGGTAAGACAATAGCTGAAGAAGGTAAGACAATAGCTGAAGAAGGCAAGACAACGATTCACTGGATAGCATATTACAGCAATGCAGTTATCGACAAAGGAGAGAGCTTCAGGTTGTTCCGATATCCTTTCATTTTCTGCTCGTGAATGTGGCATTTCATGTATAATGATTTTGGTATCATCCTCTCGCATTTTCAGCATATCAATGACGTCATCATGAATGGCAATAAGGGCATCACAAGCTTCTTCGTGAGCTTTCGTCTCTTCGGCGATGTAGTCAATACTTTCCCACCACTCATCCATGGTTAAATCTTGGTAATACTCGAAGTAGCTTTTGATATCTGAGACACATTGCTTTACCACTGGCAACACACATTTGACATATACAACAGCATTTGTTCGTGTGTCATCTCGTAGTTCACGGAATCTCTGTGCCGTAGAAGATGATGTTCCAACAGCAAATTCAGCATATAAACTTCTCATGCTGGTGGAAAATATTCTCATATTTTCCGGAACATGAGCCAAATGCTGGTGCACAACTTCAATCTGTTGCTTTACCTCCTTATTTGCCATCTATAAAGAAGAGAAACATCAAGTAAAGAATTTCTGATACGACCTTATGAGCCTACAATCCATGGTCAGAAAAACTAGCAGCACATATCTGCAATACCAGAGCATTCCAATTTAAAAAGCTAACTATGCTAAACATAAGCGTAGGAGGTGGGGCGAGCTGAGGGGCTGCAGCCCCCCAAGTTGAGCAGAAATCCGTTTCAGTCGGGCAAATTTTCTGAAAGAACAATTGGAAATTCGGGCAGATAGTTTACAGCCCCCTTAAAATTGACGTCCTCCTACGCCCATGATGCTAAATATTGCGAAGCAGAGGTGAGAGGCTTTGATTACTGCAGGAGAATATCGAGGCTCAAAGCCATAGAAATTCGAGAATGAGTTAAGAATCATGTCGGGCTGAAAGTTTATAAAGACTTAAAGTTTTGTTTATTTGAGTTCTGTTTTGGACTACGTTATAAAATGTAGATACCATATTTATTGGTCTGCTCTCATCTTCCTTAATTTGTTTGTGAACTAACAAATAAAAAGGAGTAGAACTTTTCGTTCAACTTTCTCAAACAAGGTTACACCTAATGAGACAAAGAATATAAGATCCTTGGTTCAAAATCAGAAAATCTTACAGAATATTAAAAATTTCTAAGTAAGCAGGAACGTTCCTAAAAATTCCTTTTAATATCTACCGACCTGGTTAACTTTATAGCAATGCTTAACTGCAAAGACAGGGGGGAAGTATCTAGGGAGGAAGTTGAGGGGGACTAGGGGCGGAATCCTCAAAAAAATTTGGAAAACCACACCCTGTACATTGGGTATATATGCAATGAACACCCTCTTTAGCGCCAGAATGGTACTAGAAAAGAGATGAAACTGATGATTTCTAAGTATCATCAAATTACGTTATTGTATACATTCACTTTTGATGATTTATATTACAGGGTTTATACGGACTTTCTGAAAAAAAATCCCCTGACTTTTGCTTCAAAAGCACAAATTTTCCCTGACCTATTTCCCTGAAACCTATATGTTTTTCCCTGACCTCTTCTGAAAAAGCGAATTTTTCCCCTGACCTGATTGGATTAATAATGATGCAAGTAAAAAATAGCAAGATATTTTTTTCAATTTAGCAATATGAAGATATTTTAGAAACTTTATACAAAAAAATATGAAGAATTCACTTGAAATTCTTAAAGAGAAACGAAAAAAGGTTACGTAAAATGTGATTAACACTATTCCTTTTGTTCACATTGATACAGTCACGCAGTTTTAATTTTTGAAATTTCTTTTTATTTGTTTGATTTTTCTACTTGCTTCTTAAATCCTAAGTTTGATAAAAGCGATACAACATTCTAACCTATAACTTACTATCACATTTTCTTACCTAGTTATTAAAGTGCTGAAAATATTTCTTTGATGGTGAAAAATGAAAGATTTCCCTGACCTGCAGAATGAAAATGCTATTTTGCCCCTGACTACTGCAAGCTTCCCTGACTTTCCCTGACTTTCCCTGACCAAAGCAAAAAAGACCCTTTTCCCCCTGACTTTCCCTGACCGTATAAACCCTGTTTTAACAACAAAATAAAAAGAATATAGTTCTAAATTGCAAGTAAGTAGCATTGTTTCGGAAGGAAGGAGCGGATTAAAACTGAGTATTCTTGCTATCAAACAATGTCATTCTTTACTCTAAATTGCATAGTTTAGCTATTTATTGCTGAGCAAAATCAGAAAAATTGCAGGATGTTCCCATGCAACTTTCTAGCGCTACTGATATTGCCAAACAATGATAGACAAGCTTCAATTTTTACCTAAAATCGTAGGATATTCCGACGATAAAATGGCTTAGCTTCGCCGGCGGACACTGAAAATTTCGTTGATTTATCAGCAAAATTTTTGTCTTGGGGGTGGCACACCCTCGCAAACTCTCCACTAATTTATTGTTTTCACCTTTTATCATCTCAGATTATTAGAATAAATTGAAGCTCAAAATCAATAAAAGTTAAGAACATTGAGGCTCAGTGAAAAAGAAGGTACTTTTATGAAACAATGCGTAAACATTGCCTCAGTTACCCAGAACGGTCGCGCGAAGGAACTGTTCATGCCAGTGGTGATTTCTAAAAACTGTAACAAGGGGGGCTCTAGAAACGACCAAGCCCATAGTTTGGGGTTGGCCCAGCTACAGCCACGCACATATTTTCAAAGATGGAGACATAATAATGTAGTTTAATACTGATATAGCAGGTGCGGATCTAGAGAATATTTTGACTACCTTACTAATGGGCGTGGCCATCAAACGACGCATGCGCAATAGCAGATCCTATTTTTCAAAACAATTGTCAAATAAGTCTGGAAAATAGCACTATTTAGAATTATTCTGCAGACTTATCTGACACATTACTGTGATGATACATTAGAAATAGTATCCTTCTAGGCAGACTTGATCTAGAGATCACCATTTTTGGGGAAGTAGCAATGTGACTTTGAGAATTGCATCACCACTGTCAACTGTGAAGTTATGGAAGACTTGAAAACTTTTAGTTGTAAATGCCTAATAGTGGTTGCAGTCATCCATGTAGCTACACAACGGCATGTTTTTCTGGCAAAAAGGGGAGTTCTTTGAAGACTAACTTTGAGTGTATTCAAGCATACATTATCATTTAACAATCTACTATAGATTCTGTCTATTGAGATCATTTTATTTTGGTTCAAGCCAATGGAAGCTTGCAATCAGTCCTAAATTCTGTAACCCTTCAAGTCTGCATCAGATGAAGTTGTGTTTTACTCTCTTGGAAGCATGGAACTTTAAGACCAGGTGGGAAATATTGCACAAATAGGGAGAAAATATAGCCTGAATGCAATGAAGGGAGGAGCCAGCATAGTCAGAACAATATAATTTGGCAGTACAGTTTCACAGTGCAATGCTGCTAGTTTCTGGAAACAGAGAATGTCTGAAAATGTTAGTAACACTAGTTAATGCAACCAGGCAAAGAAATTGATTCCATCTATTGACCTCACAATTTCCAAGGCATCAGACTGAACTAACTGACTGCAGCTATACTCCACTGCATTCTTCAAATTTATAACTTTAAAGGTAAGGGAAAAATGAAAAGATCTACCAATGGGGATGTGACACTACTTACCTCAAATGAAGAGGATGCAACATAACAAAAATGCAACATATATCCAGGGTAATATCAAACCTCAAAAGCTGTCTTTTAAGCATTATGTAGGCATAAGGAAGATATTTCTTTAAGACTGAAAACAAAACTGCACCTAAGCTGAAGCTATTTAAATACATTCCAATCATAATGGTGGAAGATATGAGGACATTTAAACTCTATTGTGAGTGGCATAAGCAATTGCTAAATAAAACTACATACCACAATGTTGGTACCTCTTTTGCACACAATAGCTCATATAAGATTATCATTTTAGAAGAAAAGCAAAAAACTAATAAAAGGGTCTCTACTGCTTTACTTAATTTTTCAATAAGAGAGTATCTTAGTATACAGTAAGAACCAACATGAAAGAACCACAAACTTCAAGACTCTCTACCTAAAACTTCCTCTCATCTCTCATCTTACTTAATATCTTAAATAAGAACCCAACTTATGCTAAAAAGCCTCCAGGTTCTTGCAACCAAAATTTTAAGAACTTTAAATGAGCATTTTTGTATCTTCAAACTTATTAATGACTTGTGATGGCAAATTTCCCTAAAGACTAGAAAGTTAATGCTTCAAAATTTTTCAATACCATTATATTTGCTTTCAACTGAAACCCTCTATGATTATTGTGTCCCTGAATTCATTGCATTCAGTTTAAAGTAAATTGTAAAAAATTTAACAACACTTTAAT
>OLMO02000231.1:20860381-20886550 GCA_900291935.2 Cassiopea xamachana
ATATATATATATATATATATATATATATATATATATATATATATATATTTATATATATATATATATATATTTATATATATACTTGTGCAGAAAAGCTACATCCCCCAACATTTGAAGTCCTCCTATGCTAATGGGCTAATGGAGGAGATCTAGAATAAAGTTTATGGTCATGGGGTTCTATGTAGATGATTGTAAGCATATTTTTACAACAGAAAATCTACTGGACAAAATATCACTGCTCCACAACAGAATGGGACACTTCTGGAGGGAGTGAAGGAGGAAGCTGTCTCCCATTAATCCCTTGCAAAATGTGACAAAAGCAGTGAGGAAGGACCACTATTCCCAGTGGCGTAAAAACAAAGTCGGCGCAACCTTTTTATTGCTGCTGTACGTTGTCAAATTTCGACGCAAGCATGTTAGGGGCTCAGTTTTTCCTTCTCAGCATAAGGACCAGTGAAGAAAGTAATTTGTATCCTATGTTGCAGAAGAGCTTTTTTCCAGCGAGATAGAGGGCGTTACTTCCAAAAACTTTTCTGGGAGCAATCCCCCAGATTAGTGGTGATTTCTACACATTTCAACAAGTGGTCTCTAAGCACAACCACTCCCATAGTTTGGGTGTGGCCCAGCTAAAACCACGCCCGAATTTCCAAAAATGGAAACATGACAATTTAGTTTAACACTGATATAGTATAATCAACAATAATAAATGCCCTAATAACCATATAGCATTGCACAATTGTTCATAGCACTTTGGAAGCAAGGCCAATAAACTCTAAAAATCCAAGCAAGTGCAAGAATTTTAGGGGGGACTGGGCCCCCAAAATGAGCAGAAATTTTAACAAGGGGGCTCCGCTCCCTGAACCCCTAGAACTCTCCCCTGCACCAGACCCTCAGTGTCTTTCTATTCTATTTATATGTTTTTAGAATAGATGGTTCAGCACATACTGTAAATTACATGCAACTTGGCTTTTAAAAGCGTGGTAACGTTCCCCTAATATGGCCTGGCCCCCAACTTTATAGGTGCTTCCTACGTCCCTGATCATAAATTTCCAGGAGCTATTTTCTACGCTTTCCAACAGTCTGCAGGTGTGGCTAGCAAAAAATATTCGAATCCCCCAGGTCCCCTGCTTTTCTCTCTGCTAGAAATTTTCAGACTTTTTCCTCAATACCTTTCACCTTTGCATACATGGCATCAAATGAAAATCTTGCCTATTTCAAACATACACAAACAATGAAGAAATCTTCTGACCAAGCAATAAAGAAGTCATGAATGCTTCGACGCATGACTAGGCCGCGCAATTTCTAAGTTAGCCTTCCTATGTTGTAGTAACAGAACGTCGACAAAAATGCCCGGCGTGGGAGCAACATGGAATGATTTATTTGACTTTTTGCTAACCAAAGGAGCCAGATCTGTGTTAGTATCTTTACCCAAAAATGCTTAATCGTAACCCTATTTGGCGTAACGACATTGAACGTCCTAAAAGTATTAAAAAATATGAACTGCAAGACTAGACCGAAACGATAGCTTAGCAGTCCATGAACAAGTCATAGCTAGGACAGCTTGAACTTGAATACATTCTATCTAACAATTTCACTCAAAAGACATTTGATAGAAGATACTGCACTTACTTTGTCTTTGTTGGCTTGAATCTTGTAATTCACTCTTTCAGTTTTAGTACAGATGCTGCAATGAATAAACAGAACAAAAATACTGATAATAACCTGTTCAAGTCCTCGAAACAAATGAGGAAGCAACGTCAATCACTGTATGCCTCGCTGTCAAACATTGGCTTCTAGGAACTGATTCCATTTCCACTTCAAGGAACATGGACATGCAAATTTAATAATGCTTCATTGAACATTTTAGTGGTATAGTCAATGGAAGGTGACGGCCACCTTCCAATGATGAAGACGTTTGTGTCCGAGAAACAGGGGCGAAGCACCCTCAATGATGAATAATTAGTAATTTTTATGGTATTTGTTTAGCTGCTGGTATATTTGTCGGGCATGTATATTTTCTTCCCTCAACGCAGACTATTTCTCTGGTGGTCACATGCAAGGCCTAGAGTTAGTGTTTACTTGTAAAACTATGTGCAGTTATAAATCAGAATTGTGCAATTGTACTTAATGAAAGACTCTACTTGCACAGTACCCAAACACCCATGCTTTTCTTTTCATTGGGATATCCTTGCTACAGTGCTATAGTTTTCCTCATCTGCCAACTTTCAAAAGAGCTTCCCGTAGAACAACTGTAAGGTGGCATCTATATTGGCTTTTAGTTTCTCTCATGCACGTCAAGTAAGCTGTTAGAGTACTATTTTTGTTTTTTACTGTAAATCATGTAGTGGTGTGTTATGTGTCGTTTTTGTTCCTGTCAGTTCTGTTTTGTAGTTATCATTCACATGCATACTGTTGTGTCACACTCCATCTCAATAGTGGTTGTCATCATCTCTTTGTTTAGAGGTAATTCTATTGTCAGTGTAATATGGGTGTGTTTTCCATTTGCTGTGTTGTTCCTGTTATTAAAGTCAGTTGTGTTTCAATCGTCGTTGAATGCAGTCGTGTTGTATGAGTCGTCGTAAATTGCAGTCGTGTTTTTGTCGTTGTGAAGTGATTTAATGTGTCGTTGTCTTTTGCCCTGAGCGCAGTTGTTCAAGTCGTGGTTTCGGAATATTGAGAAATTGGGAACATTTGATCTATACGGAACCTTGAGAGATTGGAGCATTGATAGACTAATCATGCTTGAAGTATTAGTTGAATTAAGTCCTTATATTAGTATTTACATTTTATAATGCTGTCTGGATTGATTATCGTTTGAATTATAAAATCAATACATCAGTAAAACACGAATAGTTTTACAAAGCCCAATCTTTTAGACCACACTCATCTTTTAATACGAAGTGCACCTGTCCAAATTTGTCATTTTAGGCTCTGGTCTTAATGATTTCTACGCATGACACGCTCTTTCAATTTTAATGAGCAACGCCCTTCTGTCGGGCAACTATGTTTCACACCCCCGTCAATGGAAGCACCCTAGTTTCGCCCCTGCCGAGAAACTCTCAAATCTGCAACAAAATCAATACATCGGAGGATAGTTTGAAAAAGCAAGTGCAACTGCTCTTCTCTATCTAGAAAGGGAGCATCTTTATATCCAAAAGAGCGCTTCCCAATATTTATAGGGTGTAGTCACAAATATTTCCAGGGGACTCCCCCTGTTACCCCATCTTTCTTTCTTTCTTCATAGCCGATAGTAATTTTACGCTGGCTATTACAAGAGACAGTGACCCTACCCCATGTTACTCTCAAGTTACACCTAGGGTCCATACCCTTTTAGCCCCTTCCCTTATCCACACCCTCTTTTGCCCCCCCCCCGAAGATGAGACCAAGACTATTAGGAGCAAAGCTTATAAGGATATTCAAGCCCAAATGCACTGAAGCAAGCCGTACGCTTCAACACGGCTTCGAATTTTGAATATTTGAGTATTTCTAGATAAATGTTTATACTGTCAATATTAGAACATAGACAAAGACTTGAATTCTGTCTTTTCAATGATGGCGCCATGGGGGACTGGGGTATTCTAGCCATGACTCCTCTACTTATCCCCAAGATCAATTGTCTAAACCGTCCGAATTCTATGAGAAAGTATTAGAGTTGGGATGAGGGACCTCTAATAAAATTTAGAAATAGATGTAGCAGCCAAATCGCATAGGCGTAGAGTGGCACCCTACTTCCCCCCAGTCTGTGATGACCGGCGCCGCCCCTGCTCGATTCATTTTTAGACGAATTTGCACCTCTAGTTGCCCAAGAATATAGGAATAATCTTAAGCGTAACATCAAAAACATGCAGGAATATCCAGCCTCGACAAACAATTATTATTCTTGTAAGGTAAAGAATTTAAGAGTTGCTCAAAAATACAGACATCAGTCCTTTAGGGTGAGGGAGTGGATGCACGGAGCATGACAGGATTTCTTGGGGTAGGGTCTGTTGAAGGACCCTCATATCGCGCTCCAAAACTTCGAATGTTCTGTTTTTGTCAATTCCTCCAAGGACAGCTTCTTTAGTTTCTTCATACAAAATTGAATGAAGTTCACAAAACATTTTGTGTATGCTCGTTGCCAAAAGTCCACACACTTTCCATTGCTTTATAATTAATTCTCTTTGCAACTGGATTTTGAGAGTATTATTCCAGTTTCTTTTCACAGTGTGTTGACGTATCTCTGGGGAAGGGTACGTACTTTCATCTATCTGGCCGCGCCCCCCTTATAATCAATATATTACATCTCGAATCAGTAATTCCAAAGAGAGAGACTTAAGTATTTGAGAGACAGGAAGACGATCTTAGCAAAGTCTTTATGAATAAGCAATTACAGTTGTCCTTGAAAACAAAATAAGTATGACAAAAGTACTATCGACTAAATATTCGATAAATAGATGAAGTAGCTGTAAAGATTCTTTGCAAAATTCAGAAATTGCTGGTATAGATTTGCATTTTGAATCTATCCTAACTTACATTTATGTTCTCCATTCCTTCATTGCTTAAACAAGTATGCCTTTCATGCAATAACGTTTGACTGACAATCCAAATTTGTTTGTAAATAAATGTAATCAGAGAAAACAGTTTAAAGCCTTGCTTATGAAAATAGTACAGAATACGTGCAAAAAAATTCTTACATCCTGTGCACATACTTGTATTCGTCAGTCTCGTCCCCTTGTAAGCAAAGAGCACGCTTAATATGGAGGAAAGAAGGGCCAAAATTTCTCAAAATTTGCATAGCGTAACTTTTAAGTGACGCTGTGGCTTGAAGTGTTGGAGGTACGGATTTCCATGTATGTATCTTATGCCAAAAAATGTTAACACTCATTAAAAGATCGTCATATAAGTAAGTGCAGCTAGGCAAAATTTCCATTGGAAAAACTTTCTCGCAACAAATCATTCACGTGAATTTACTGAATTTCTCATGATATTCGATAGAGGATTTCGATCATGCCAATTTATTTCGAGATAATAAACTTTTTGGTTTGCTATGCAATATAAACATGTAAATAACGAAGCTCAATACAATTGTGCCTGATGATCCTACTCCTTCAATCCTTGCATAAAATTGTGTTTATAGGATGTGGTGTAACAAGTCTTCGTCCACCGATGGCAACTAACAATAGTACCTATGCTATTTTACAAACGTGAGAGACAACAATGAAATTGAATGAAGAGAAAAGACATTGCCTTTCTGGGTGATGGCTGGCAGGTATACTAACAAAATGACTCAGTGAATCCCAAGCCACATTACTGAGAAGTTTCTATGTTACCCCTGCTTGTTCTCCCTAATGTTAGTAAGGCCGTTGACAGCAATTCTGGACTGCATGAGCTTACTCCCAGAAGGGACTTTTGAAAGCCAATTAAGTTTCGACCCGAGAGGTGCATCACTAATATAGATTTTATAAGAGATTTTATGATTTTCAGCGATCTTCAAGAATTTTTGTAACAAATGTATGAGATTTTTCCAGGTGAAGTAATTTGAGAATCCATAACGTTGATGTCTTTTGCCCAAGGATTTTAGCACGGCCTCTCATTATTCAAGCAAATTTGCCTTTTTTGCTTGTACTGCCACAAAAATTTGAAGTTTTTGACTTTACACATGCAATCAAACATTACACATAAGAGAAGATTCTCAATGAGAATTTTCTATGATAGTATATTTTTCTATATATCAGCCAATAAAATGGAAAATACATATAGAGATAAGGTAATCTACCGCTGATCTACTTTAGATATACTATTTTACTCTACTGTAAACAAACTATTTCATTCAAAACTCAATTTCCATCTAGCAAAGTGAAAGGAGTGCCTGTAACCAGTGGCAAAAGCAGTCATCATTCTCGCTTGTTGGTCTTTAATGGAACTTTTCTATCCATAACGGCTGCTTTTTGGTTCTCCTTCCATCTGTCTACATAGTTTTGGTCGGTTCCTTCTGTGGGGATGGAATCTAAATCACTGCGAATGGATGGCAACTCGGCAAAGAATCTGTTGCAAGCACCCATTACCTGACTAGCCTTGCCTTTCATTGAATTGTAATGCATACGTGTCAGCTCCTGTGCATTCTTGCTTGTGTCTTCTTTGTTTTGAAAACTCATCATTTCTTGGTAGACTACTGCAAAGAAACAGGCAATGTCTTTTATTCCATCAACAAACTTTGATAGGGCCGGCATTGATCTGTCTCTCACAATCACTGCTGCATCAGCTTGAATTTTGGCTTCCTTTTCTGCTGCAACATCTTCCACCAGAGTAGTATGTACGTTGTTCCTTGAAGCAAAGTTCATAATAGTAGCAAAAAGGTAAGCGAATGCATTAAGTATAAGAAAAAGGAAAAAGAAAATCGTCCTACTTTCCTCAGGCTGTTCTGTCTTTCTTTCATAATTGACTGACAATTCTGTCAGTTCGTTTATAAGTTGTATTGCGTCACTTTCTCTCTTTTTCAGTTTGTCTGTGATTTCCTCATGAATACTAATAAGAGAATCACGTGCTTCTTTGTGGGCCTTGATCTCTTCGATTATATGATCAATACTATCCAACCATTCATCCATGCTTAGATCTTGGTAATACTCAAAGTAATTCTTGATATCTGAAACACATTGCTTTACACCTGGCAGCACACCTTCAACGTATGCAGCTGCGTTGTTTCTTATGTCATCTCTTAGCGCTCGGAATCTTTTCGCTGTATCAGCTGTTGTTCCAACAGCAGATTCTGCATACAAACTTCTCATGCTCAGTGAAAATGCTTTCATATTTTGAGGAACATCCTTTAATTTGATGATCAAGTCATCAACCTGCTGCTGAACCTCATTGGTCGCCATATCTATAGAAAAGAGAAAACAAGACTTGCATAGAGATTCAATCATTTTGATTCTGAAAAATGCTATCTTACAGAAAGTCTCGTTAGAATTTGCAAAAGAAATATATTGATATTTGAAAATCCAGTGTTGCAGCAAAATTTTTATACTAAAAATCTAAATTGAAGCTTGAGCTTCAAGCTGCAGGTCATTGCTTCTTAACGGTATCACTCAGTGGTGTAGACAAACTCTTATAAAATTTCCAAAACTTTTCCAAAACTTTTCCAAAGCCAAATAGCTAATTTTCCAAAACCATAAAACTCATTTGCATTTCACAACTCCATAATAATAGAAAAACACTATTTTTAACGATATATTTTATAATTTTTTGGTCGATTGTATTTTGTAATAAAAATAGTAAAATGAAAAGACACAACATCTACGATGCTTAGTACAACACTAAGCTACATCCATTTTAGAATATCTTTAGAATGTTTCCAAACAAAATCCAAAACTTTTCCATTGCAATTTTGAAAAACCTCTCTTTTCCAAAACTTTCCAGGTCGTGTAAAATGGCACTTTCAACTTCCATAACGTTTCAAAGCTTTCCAAAACCCGTACGGACCCTGTGTAGGAGTAAATTAGTAAATGGGAGGGCACTTTTCGTTCATGTATTTTATAAGAAACTAAGAACTTTACCAATACATTTATATAAGAAACTGATCGACTGTTCCAGAACGAAAGCAACTTTAATGCCTTAAAATCTTGTCAGCTAACCCCTGCCCTCTTCAACTACACCACTGGTATCAATCTTATCTCTTTGAAAGGGAGCTGTGCTTTTCAGTAACTAGATTTAATTTTGTCAACTTATCATCTTTACGATGGGTCTTCACAGATGTTTCCTGATTGTATTACTTTCCATCAACTAAAGGCTAGATGGAGCTTATAAGCAGTGGCAAGAACGGGGGTCTAGGCAACGATCATCGGAAAAATTGTTAGGGCCATGCTCCTTCGATCACAGAGAAATGTTCATTTTGAGTATAGAGGCACGCCTATTGCATGTGAAAAAGCGGGAACAATGAAAGCAGTAATGAGAGAGAAAACAAAATGAGAAAGACACAAGATTGCAGGATGATACCATTGTACTGAGCACAAGGTTACCAAGGAAACAAATGCAATCAGGCACGCTGGAGCTGAGGGGGGCTGGGGGCTGCAATTCCCCCACTTTTTGCTAATGCATGATGTCAAGGCTGAGACATACAGTCTAAATAGAGCTTAGATTTTCTCTGTCTTGTCTATTTTAAAGGTGCTCTTAACTTCGAAAAGCAGATACCCCAGTAGATACTTTATTTGGAAGCACAGACGGGCAATATCTTATCTTAGTGTCATGACGATACAGTAGGGCCCGCGTTTAAAAACCAGGGTTTTAAGAACCTGCTTGGCTAAAATGTTTATTTCAATCCCTCTGCACATAGGAACCTATTTAGGTTAAAAATTTTGGCTAGTTTCTTATCATTGGGGTTGCTACTTAAGTAACTTGACATTATTCTTCCAAATAATTGCCAAGTATCTGCAAGTTAAATTTTGTATGAAATATATGCTCTATCTACACTGAATTTCCTACAGGCATTGTCCTGCAGTACAAAAAAGGAATTTATACTGTATAATCAGATGATAGTCATGCTATATTTAGTATATTAACGCTGATAATTTCATCTCAGTATACTAAATATAGCATGAATATCATCTGATAATACAGCATAAATTCCTCTTTGTACCACAGGACAATGGCTACTATCGTTCTTAAATAGTTTCCTTTATTCTGAGAATATTTTTTGCTTTAAATACTATTTACAAACTTTGCTTTAAATACTATTTACATAAAAATCCATTTAGGCTAAATTGAAAAATTCAAGTTCTTATACGAGGATTATTACTGTAGTACTTAGATATTGAACTTAGTAATTGTATCTTGTAACAAGGCGCTTTCTTTTGAAAATAACTATATCTTGTAATGAGATAAAAATCTTGCTGAATAACTTTATCTTGTAATATGATATTTTCAAAAAATCCTCCAAACTTCAAAGATACTTGAGTCACTTTTCGTGAATAAAACTTTTCGTGTTTGTTAGGGTTACGGTAAAGGACTTGTAGCGAGATATTGAAATGGTTGTCGCGACCAAATTGTGCCATAATTTTAGGGCATGGCTCGCAAAATCCCCCCTCCAGTCTGCAATGTCTGGCTCGCCCCTGCGCGCCATCCCTAATTTCGACATTATCTGCAGTGCTTTAACCCGCACCATAATTTGGTGGCGCTTTCCCGCGCAGAAATCACAAAATGCAACCTAGTATACTTCAACAAGAGAGCTATAGTACCAAAACTCTTAAAGTTATGTGCCAAAAAGCGACTCAGCCCCTAAAAGGCCAATTCGAAAAGCTACCGTACACACTTCGAAAAGTAGAAAGCTTCTCCTATAGCGGTAAAAAGACACCAGCCTAGGCTACAATAGCTCAAATTCTGCCATAAATGTTCAAATAAAACTCAATTATATTCTACATACCAACTTCTTTCTCAGTATTTGAATCTATAGTCTACGGCTTCAGCTTACAACAACAGCAGGAATTAGTTTGAAATTATAGAATGATAGTGCGATCCAGCTTGCAATAACACTCATCAAAACAAAGAAGGAAGTAGTGTCAATCATCCATGAAGCACGCTTTTGAATTTTCACTTCTAGGAACTGACTGCATGAGGACAGTAGGGGAAACCTTCAGAACTGTAGGGGGTAGGGGAACTTACATGGAAAGAGAGGAGAAAGAAACTTAAGGGTTTTTAATTAAGTGCAGAACAGTAGGGGCAGGGTGCCCCCAGCGAGAGGAATGTAGGTGCTATATGTCTAATATGTCTTGGCAGAAGATTTCAGGTAAATGTTGTATGCAAAAAGATGCAATTCAGGTAGTTTAGGAATTGGACTTTGTGTTCAAATATCAATATGTTTATATATCTGCTACATGTGCAGCCGTGGCCTAGAGGTAATAAACTCGACTCAGGGCCTGTTCACGAGCAGCGGACTAGCCCGGTACACCGGGCTAGGTCATCCAGCTGGAGTGCTTTTTATACCTCCTTTACATGGGAATTCTTTAGCCTAGCAGGCTCGATCGGAATGATATAAACATAGTCAGCGTTTACACGGGGCTGACCGAATAGTTGGTTTTGTCAAATATTTGGCCACTTAGGCGTAGCGTTCACACGGGGCCGGCTAACCGACCTCAAACTAGGTCACTTAGGCGTGTAAATATTCTGCCGCTTAGGAAAGCGATCTGCTTTGGAGCGTGGCCGGTCAAGTTTGCGAACGGCCCCGTTTCAACGGCTTTGGCCGGCCGAATAGTTGCACGATACCACAAAGAGGGCGTCGATATGCTAGTAAGAGGCCTTTAGTAAATGACAGATTGTTTTTAATGAGTTTTCGCTCCAAGAAAGATACTAGTGGTTTGCCATTTTACGTTTCTCAACCATTAATGGGCAAATGAAAGCATGGATGAATGGTGTCGTAGACTAACTTAAACTGTGATGTCGGGTTTGAATGTAATAGCAAATGTATTAGCTATTGCTTCGATGGTTACTATACTCTCTAATAACTTCCATCATATGCTGTCATCAGGCCAAATGAAATTCATTTCACTTTCTTTTGTATGCCAGTTTCTCACGTTTGCAAGCTCGTTTGATTGAATGAGAGGAAGTGAAGAGATGCTACCTTTGTTTACAATAGATTTGGCACAATTCTTACTCTGTGCATGTCATGAACTTGACTGACCGGCCCCGTGTGAACGGAATGCCTAAGCGACCTTTTGTTGGTCGGCTGCTTAAATGACCTAATATTTGGCTGCTCAAATATTCAGCCAACCCCGAGTAAACGTAGCCATAGAAGCCATTGTTTACAGACCCGTAGTCAATTGCACATGCGCTTTGCTTAAAATTATACCCGGTTGACCAGGCTAGCTCACCTGAAGAGCTTCACATGGAAAATTTACGTCTTGGCTAGCCGAGATCTCGGCCAAGTGGGCTAGCCCGCTTCACATGTGAAGACGTTTATATTCATATTCATATTAACTTAGTTTTACACGAATTACCCTTCAGAAAATCTAAAATAAATTTAGTAATACATCATAGTCATAATGGTTTAGTTACAATAACAAAAAGTAAAATATACCTTAAGGCTGTGCTTCCAGGGGGTCGTGTTTGATTTATTGTCAGCTCATCAAGTAAATGTTCAGTTGTTTTCTGAAGTGAAAAGGCGTTTGAAGTTCCCTAATGCTTAATGGGATTTCATTCCAGGATATTAAGAACTGAGTACGAAAATCCTTTCTTTGCATACCCTAGGTTATACTTAGGAATCTGGATATTTCTGCAGAAGCGTGTATTGTATCTGGAGTAGTGGGACCTTAGATTGAGCTTGTTCCATAGATTTTCTGGGCACAGCTTATTAAAGGATTTTCAGTAGCTTTTTCAGTATTAACCTCTATGCAGCTGCGGTCTCGCGTAGTCGGGCAAGCCCGGTTAACCGTAGTTCAAAGTGTTTATGGCATATATATTCCGCTCTCCTGGAAAACCTCTTCAGTACATTGATACTTAGATCTTAGATTTGAATAGTCTCAACAAAATCCTTAGTGAAAAATTGCGCACCTTTATAATTTTTCAGATTTTACATTAGAAAAATACATTTGTGTGGCCTACCTTATAAAGGCTGGACTGTGAGTTGGAGCAAATCAGCTGTCCTGCAAAACTCCCTCATTGCATTGACAAGCCATATTTAGACTTGAATGGTCAGAACAGAAATCTCTTCTGAAAAACTATTTATTTTCAAATTTATCAATCATTAGTTAAAAAATGCGCTTGGCTTCTCTCCACACATAGGCCTAAGTATTTGATTTTGATTCCCTTGAAATACATCTCCAACAGAAAATTCTTCGCTATTGAAAATCTTTTGATTGTATACTTTAGAAAAATGCTTTTTGCGACTTAGCCTAAAAACGCCTAGGTTTACTTTTGCGAGAAATCCCATTCTCCAGGAAAACCCTGTCTTTCCATAATGAGTTTTTGGATTTGAAAAGCTCAATCACAAACCTTCTGTGGAAAGCTTGTCATTTTCTCAGAAGAAAAGGGTTGTACGCGCTTAAACCAGAACTGTGCTCTGATTGGTTAAAGGCCTTTTCCCTTAGTTACACGGTAGCAACCAACCATGCGTGGTTGATTACAGTGAAAACACTACAGGATATTCATATTACTATGATTTACTATCCATTCTTCTATCGTCCAGTCACACATTGATTGCTTGGTTTTAGTTTTGGAGTATCTATTGATGTTCCATGCCTACTTTTAATATATTTTGTTAAACATCTACCCTCCGATTCGCGACAGCAAGAGGATTCCTTGGACAGTACTTGGCTAGGCCTCCCCTGTTGACAATCCTATACTCGCTATCATTCGCGTTAGGAATTATAATACTTTCAACCCAAAGAGCGCTCGTTGCACATTGTTTGGCTAAGCATCCTCTGTTTGAAATCCTATTTTCACCATAATTCTTGTGAGAAGGTACATAATTTTCAAACGAGAGGGCACTCATTCGACATTGTTTGGCTAGGCAATTTGTATTGACACTCACATTTCTTCTATTTGCGTCCATTGACAACACGAACTATTTATTGTAAAGAAATTCCCGGTCAGCTTGTAGGACAACCTTTGATATAGTGATGTATTAAGTCATACCAAAGACTTTTAAAATGGTACTCGCTGCCTTCTCTTCTGGCGCTCGATAAATGAGAAAGGAGTGGGGAAGTTAAGCACGCGGAGCTACCAGTGGGCCAGCCTTCACTGCCCAGCGTTTTTCTTTTTAAACTATCTAGTAAGCAAATTTAGTTTTTGACAATACCTAATATGTTCCAATTGGTTGTATTACAGGCATAGTGCTTTTTAAGATGATATGGTACCATTTTGCTTTATATTTGACATTTTTGACTTCGTACTTATGCTAAAGTATGGTTTGTTTACACCACCCCTGTGTTTAAAAGTTACTTCGCTACCACCACCTAACACAACTGACTTTTTCACTTCCCCACCATTTTCTCTTACGCTCCCATCCCCAGTCATAAATAATAATCGCCTTCTAAATTGAACAAAGCCAAGATGATTCGAATTCCTAGTGCAAATGATAACGAATATATGATTGTCAACAGGAGAGGCCTAGCCAAGTACTGTCCAAGGAATCCTCTTGCTGTCGCGAATCGGAGGGTAGATGTTTAACAAAATATATTAAAAGTAGACATGGAACATCAATAGATACTCCAAAACTAAAACCAAGCAATCAATGTGTGACTGGACGATAGAGGAATGGATAGTAAATTATAGGAATATGAATATCCTGTAGTGTTTTCACTGTAATCAACCACACATAGATGGTTGATACCGTGTAACTAAGGGAAAAAGCCTTTAACCAATCAGGGCCAAGTTCCGGTTCAAGCGCGTATATTAAGGAAAAGGTAAAGTCAGTTCGTAGAAGTCAGAGATACGATAATGTCTTGGTACTAACATCCGAGTGGTGATTGACAGTGTTTCCCTTTTCGTTTTCCTCCGTCCAGAGTTGTTTCATGAAATAGAGCACATTTCCCATACTGATAGCGTAAACTGCAGGTTCCAGCAGTGACAAGCGATGTAAGTTTATTTTCTTCATTATAAGCATGCGTTGTTAAATGATACTCGGTTCATGATGACCTAGCTTGGGTATTATACTCTTCATTACAATGGAATGTTACTGTTATTCAGTTCGTACGTACTAGTATAATTACTTTGGTTCGCTTCCATACGTGCACTCAAGTAGTAACTACGTTTCCATGTGCATACAAAGCAGAGGCTACAAGGAAAACGTGCCTCATCCCACTTTTTCAGATTCCTGTGTAAATTGATACTTTTCGGCTTACAAAGTTGTCCTCTTTGGTTGTAAGGCTGTCCAGTCAGGGGCGTAACTACCTTACCTTCATTGATGGAGTGTCAGAGGTTTTGTCCTGTAGCACAGGATATTGCACTCTGAAGTTTACATCCATTATTTTGTTAATAGAGTTAAAGGAATACAGTTGCAGCAGAAGTAAATTTAAGGTACGACATCATCATTGCCAAATATGAAAAATTTCAGTTGATCAATACCAAGTTGTACTTACCTCCAGGTATAGCTCACAGTAGAGATGAAATCAACGATTTACCAGAAGCCCCTACCACCTCTGAAAGTGGTGACACGCAGGCCAATTAGTGCATGTCACAAGACAGACATTTTGTAACTTTTTTTGAGCCAGACCCTCTAGAACATCGGCGAATGCCCTTTTGGAGCAAGGGATAAAAGTTTTTATCATCATTTATCTCTGTGCCGAGAAGGAAAACTTATCTTTAAACCTGCAAACGAAAGAAGAAGGTACGCTGACCAATCCTTTTGCTGTAAACCACAAGCTTAGGACAACAAAAGGAAGGGATTAAGTTGTGCTGCAAAATGTACTTTTTTATCTGTTGGGGGGTACCGAAACCCCACACTCCCCCGGAATTTAAATCCCTGGCTCAGCCATGAAGCCAAGGGGTGGCGTGGGGGCAGTGCTCCCAGCTCAACGATTTTGTCCGCCCTTGCCCGCCTAAAACTTCTAATCACGGTCATCTGGTATCTTGCAAAGGGGCATCCTCCGGCATTGTAGGGATGCTATTGTGAAAATTTGTTCTAGGAGCAAGCCCCCAGACCCCCTTTGCTGCCTTTTCTGGCGCTATAGAAGACATTGGTAAAGTAAACAACGTAGAAGGTGTGATGATCAAAACATTTCTGATCGAAATCTCCAAACCTCTTCCTTGTGCATCCAATATACAACTAATTTACATTTTCATGTGACTGCCACACCTATCTGACACGGTTGCCCGTGCCCTTTGAGAGCTTGCTTCTTGACTGCCCTGGCTCCACTTTTCATGTGCACTTCTCGCTTTTGAATACTTCCTATGTTCCTATACATATTATTGAGTTCACCAACACAAAGCATTTACTTCTCTCACAACAGAGAATCCTGAACTTAAGGTCAGCACGACGACAGACCCAAGTACTTTTCCCTTGCCGTCTTTCAAAGTCTGAGACCTCTAGAACAGGACTTGACAACACAAAGAAGCTAATCATAGTGCAAGTATACTAGCTTTGGTCAGCGATTTCATACTAGTGCACTTTTCATCAATTTCATGCTAAGCTGCAAGCTTCCAGTTGGCATTTACTGTAGAAATTCAGAAGAAGGAGAAGGTATAGTGTATCTCATATCACATTTTTATCAAAGATGCGAATGTTTGCATTAAAAAAAAAGTTATTTTCAAAAGTTTTGAAACTTTAGATCAAGTATATACCCCTTTTTGACAGAGATTTTAACACTTAACTTCCGTTTTCCACTGCCTCGCTATTCAGAAAGTTGCCTTTTTTACTCATTTCAGTCCTTTTCTCAAACTCCATTTACGTTTCGTAAGTTACGACTTAAAATAGTAAATTTAAAGTTTGAAAGAAGTAGAAAAATAGATATGTATCAATTCGGGGTTTAATAAATGCTTAGTTAAGACATTATCATTATCAACAACAGACAGTCCTCAATTGTTGCTGACGATGATAATCTTTTACGTTGCGAAAAGCAGCTTTTCTCCAATAAGTGTGTACGGATGCCACTCCCTATTGGCAGATAGAAACAGGGATCCCAGGTCCTAAGAAAATTGCTATGCAAAATGGGCCACAAAAGCAAGCGATAGTACGTCAAATATGAAAACGAGCCTAAGAACAACGGAAAATTACCAAAAACTGAAAACGAGGGAGGTGTGCTGTTATTCTGCAAGCCATAGACAAAATACTGGCACAAAATATTGCTCAGTACAACAATGAATTTAGAAGTCGTTTAAACTCTTACTATGTGATATATCGCAGTTCATTCAATGTTGTTGCTTGGATACTTCAAATTTGACATAGCATTTTTATTGGTTATTTTAGCGATTTTCATACAATTTTTTCGTTTTGTTGCAAATAACCTTTTGGATGAGAAGTTTTCCAGAAAAAGCCAAATTAGGCCAAATTTTACATTTAGGTGAAATCGTTTTCTCAAAGGTAAACACGTTCTATGAATCTCAAATTTCTGAAATTTGTGAATAGGCCTAGAGAAAGCCAAGATGACAACCCTGGATAGAAATATTAAACTCAGGTATCCGTCATAATTTCCTTGTGAGTATGGAATACACTTCTCAAATCAAGCTATTAATGTTGTGGGCTCTACCACAAATTGGACAATTTTCTTACATGCAATGGAACTTCCATCAACGGACACACCTATAGCACTGACACCTCAAAAGAACCGAGAAATATTTCATTCCAACAATTCCACATGGCCATTTCATTATAAAGTATCCTCTATTCAATGAATAGCTCTCTACAACGTACAACGTGGCAACCTTATCTGCCCTTAAAAGATATTTTCGTAGAGAAAAACCTCTTCTTAGCAGAAAATATCACTCCATTCTGAGGAAAATTTTCTTTCTTGCACTTCCAGTTGGGTAGAACATGCTTATTGGTACATCTTCTTCGTCTTCTAAAAAAGCTTTTAACAAGACACGTTTCTTCAAAACTATTTCTAGAGCAGCGTCAAAAATTGATGACACCTCCAAACAGTGGACACGTCTAGTAGAATGGACAAGTAACTTCGGTCCCCACTCGAATCTGTTATATGAAGGCTCCACTGTATAGTACTTGGGTGTCCTTTTATTTGACTATCGTTTGCAATAGAGACTCGTCACATCAGAAATGAGATAGCCTTTACTTACCTTTTCTCCATAGATGGCATCACAGAACGTCCAGGATCAACTTGAAGTGGTAGCCACCCAGCTAGTCCAAATTCCCGACAGCATGAGACAATTTTCATTGAGTATGAGAAGTTTATTCGTTGAAAATGCAGTTGGAACATCTTCTGATACAGCAGAGAGATTCAGAAAGCTCCGAGACGACACAAGAAACAATGCAGTTGCATACGTCGAAGGTGCATTGCCAGTTGTAAAGCAATGTGTCTCAGACATAAAGGGATATTTTGAGTATTACTTGGATCTAAGCATGGACGACTGGTGGGAAAATATTGAGTATATAATTGAAGAAGCAAGAGCTCATAAAGAAGCTTGTTCTGCCCTTATTGTCATTCATGAAAATATTAAAACTGAACTGAAAAAGCAAGAAAATAGTGCGAAAATTCTCATGTGTGAAATGAAAGATTTGTCAGCTGAATATGAAAAAAGAGCGAAAGATCTAAAAGCAAGTGCGCAGTTCAAGAATTCCATTGCCAGTACACTCGCACTTGTTCCAAGGATAAACGTGATTGCAGCACCTTTGTTTACAATAATGGCATGCTATGATGAAGCGCAGGCTGTAGCAAGCGCAAAGGAAGCAGAAATCCAGATTGCTGCAGTTGCAGCAGTGAGGGACGCTTTGGTTCCAGCCCTAACTAATTTTTTGGAAGGACTAAAGCATATAGCTGGTTTCTTTCAAGTTATCGAAGAAGAACTGGAAACCTTTTCCAATAAAGGAAAAGAAGCCAAGGAGACAGAGAGCGAGAGACGAAGGAAAATGCATTACAATATTATGAATGGCAAGGCTCGTCGTATAATGGGAGGCTGTCAAGGATTTTTCGCCGTTTTGCCATCGATTCGCAGCGATTTAGAAGCCATTCCTACAGAAGGTGTCGATAGAAATTATGTAGACAGATGGTTGGAGAATCAAAGGCAAGTCATCTCAGAAAAATGCTCCAAAACTGATGTGGTTAAGAAACTTATGGATGTCATTAATCGTGATAGCAATTAGTTACGTCCTTCATGTTGGATGGGACTGGCTTCTTAATAACGTACTCGGGTTTTCCTTTCTTTGGCAGCTTATATTTTAGGACAAATCTTTGTGTTAAATCTTGTTATTTTATGAATTATTTATCAATAGATGCTTGATAGTCTCAAACTATAGTGCCCCGCATATAAGAAACAACCTTTTCGATTTCAGGTCTGATCAGGGAACAGTGTCTTATTTGAAAATTTATGTTATACTATTTATAAACTTAGCAGTACTGTTTAGATGGAGTATTATAGAGTACAGGTAAAGAGGTCTACACAATATTAATGTACACTTACGTTTTTCAAGCGGTTAATATACACCGAAGTTGTCAAATAAAAACCAAGCATTCTTGAAGATCTTCACCAGTTTCTTATAAAAGAGGGTATTGTTTTGAGAATCGGGGTCTGGGTTTCGCAAATTTCTGCCTCTTATGTGCAAGACACTACTATATTCTTGATTTTTAGCAGTTGTAAGAAAAATTTTAAATTGAAGAGTTCCTTATTGATATTTACTTTAGTAGCACAAGTTCTTGAACTGTCTAACTTTTGTCATGCAGATACTTTATAAAATGGTTGCTTATTGTTGTATATATCGCAATCGCAATCTATACTCCAACGTTGATTCAATTATGAAGACCAAGAAGATTCCATGAAGAAAACACTCTGGTTTTAGCTGATGTGCTACTCGAATACCCATTAATATAGCTAAATAAAGATTACTCAATGTTTCATGAAGCTACAAGCCAATTGACATTAAGTAAACAAGAAAAATGTATCTACGTAAACATTGCTCTTACAATAAATCATCATAAATGTAAAATATTGTAAACAGCAGTAAATTAGGTCATTTCCCAAGTCCTCTGCATGCGACGATGAGAGAGAGAAGAATAGCATTAGTCATACAATTAAAAATACCTATGAATGAAATGCTACATTTGCACTTGTGGAAAATGGCTTAGTAAATGTGCGCTCATGTTTCCCAACACTTCTACAACAACCTTGTAGATGTAATTTAGAGTAGCAAGAGCCATAAGCAATATAATGGTCCAATAAAATTCCTTCGAAATTACGGTGGAACATATTTGCAGCTCAAACTTTTCAAAAGTCGAGGTTTAACGAGCAATTCCTTTATCAAAAGACAACTCATTTTGTACCGTTTGTATCGTCATCCATTTATTAAAAAGAACAATATTAATGTTCCTGCCTAAAATTTTCCCATTGGTCAAGAAGAGAAAGTAAACTTATAACATCATTATCTAGAAACGCCGAAGAAGGCAACAGGAAAGCAAACACATCACTTGCCTTGTTCACCCCTATCGAAAGCAAGTGGAGTGTTTCCCCGTCTAAAGGTGTTGCTTATAGCATGGGATTTTTGCACAGTATTGAAGCTGTCTAAGTTTTTTCACGATTCATTGTAAAGACATTCGTATGATCTTAGCAATGTCTCCACCTTGATATAGTATAAGGCATGGTATACAAAGCAATTAATAACCAAGCACTGGAATACTCTCCAGTTTTTTTCAATAGAGTTTCTACTATGACAGTCAGAACAAAATGTAATGTATATGTAACTCTTAAGACCTCCGCGATTAAACTCCACGCTTGGGTCACAATTGATTTGTACAGAGGACCTAGCTTTGGAGTAGCTTGCCGACAGAAGTCAAATCTGTTAAATCCTACAACTTGATTAAGAGCAAAATAAAAGAAGCAACAACAAAGTTATCAGCCAATTTGGATCTCATTGACTATTTACTTGTATTTATTGTTATATTCTATTTGTTGTTAATATTTAGTTACCTTTACTGCAAATCGCTTAGTTTTCTTTTTTTATCATAACCCCCTTTAAATCAGGCTTCGATATTGCCTGAGCAGCTTTCATGTATAAGCAATGTAACATATAAATACATAAAGCAGGCCTGTTCAAATGGCGGCCCGCTGGCCAGCTGGGGCTTGGACACCAGTTTCAAGTGGCCCAGACTATCTTCCAGTAAAAAAGGTGGAAAAAGATTCACAAACCCTTACAGCACAAACTTAAATTACCGCAAACAACCATGACTCTAGTTCTTTTTGTCCCCCCACCCCGAAATAAGGGAAGTATCCATCCTGTAATTTTTAAACAAATGATCACTTATCACTAATCACAGATTCGGTAGGAGTCAATAATTGACTCCTACCAAAGCTGTGATCTTCGAACGTTGCGCTACAGATATTTGACTTGCAGAAATCCTGATTTCGTTGTCCTTGAGGATCTACAATTTTCTTCAATCTAGGCTCATGTTGTTCAAGGAGCTTCCTGATTGCAAATTAGTCCACAAACAAGATGCCTAAGCTTCAGGGCTTGGGTGCGCCCGCCAAGGTCTATGGTAATGCGTAGAAAACAATCCATTCTAAATACGGGACTTTGGTCAAAATCTTAATGTGAAGCAGATCATTTCTAGGTGCGTCAAGCCGCAATATATGCCCTACACATGTGCACTTCGATTTTTAATCATTGGCATCTTGTTATTGACCTTGCTACGAAGCAGTTAAAAAGTCAAATTGGCACTTACCATGAATGGTACTCTATTGAAGCTTTGACACACTCACATCTACCTTGCAAAGGGGCATTTTCCAACGTTCTACTGAGTGTAACTGCAAAACTTTTTCTTCACCCCCATTTTTGCCTCTAGCACTATGAAAGGGTATGCTGACATGCAATTTTCAGTCTATTTGTCTAGATCTCCTAGAGTACGGCTCTCTGTACTGTACTGACAACTGCACGTGTGCGGCCCAGCTTGTGTTCTTGGTTTTCAAATGCGGCCCGAGTGAAAATCTGATTGAATAGCCATGATGTAAGGCAAGTAATACAATTTGATGATATAGGTATTTCTTGCTTGAATTAGGTCAACTTCATAGGATGGTGACGAGAAGTCCAGTGGTAATTTCTAAACATTTTAACACAGGGGAGCTCTAGGGGTTATTTAATAAAATGGTTGTGGCATAGTTGCAACCACACCTATACCTTCAAAGTTGCAGATGTGATAATTTCTCTTAATACTGATAAAATACAGCCAATAAATAGAAATATCTTAATTATTATGTGGCAGTGCAAAAATTCATCATAGCAATACTATAAAAGTACTTTGAAGGCAAATTCGATACGTTTGGAAAAGTAAGGTCAGTTCAAAAACTTTTCGGGGGGACTGAGCCCTCTCAAGATAAACAATACAGTAGCTTCAACACAGGGAGATCCACCCCCCTGAGTCTATTTCTCACCTCGCTTTGATTGCCAATTGTCTTCTTTGGTCATTTTAAAAACTGTTCCCACAAGTTATGCCATAAACACCGACGAAGTGAGTGAAAGCTTTATAGCTGCAGAGTAGTTTCAATCTACTTTAGACCAGTTGGTTCAGTTTATCAGAAAAGTCAAAATGATTCCAAGAGAAAAGCCATTAAAACGTTATAGTGGGTATCAAAAATGAAAAGAAAATTTCTTTCCAAAGGAAGGCAAAGCAAGAAATTCGCTGTCTCATAAAATGATACCTCTCTACTTGTTCAAGGTCTATCCATAACTTGATTAATGAACAAAATATAACACAATTGGAGAACTGCTTGAAAGTAGTCACCACAAAATGAATAAAAATTTGAGATAAAAGTCCAAAATGAACACAAAATCATTATCATAATCTTCGTTATAGATATCACAATAATCTTCTTCAGCTGAACCTCCAAGGTTTCCTTTCGTATACCATATGGACGAAGTTATCTTAAGAGAGGTGACAAATGGTCTCTACCCAGAGGGAGGGAAGGCGAAAGAATCATTTAAGGAGAGGACTTAAAAGTGCACGGCTGAAACAATCTCCTTGGAGTGAAAATGTGCAACATAGGCAACAAAGTAATTCTAACAATTTTTTTCTCAATGTTATCATGTATGCCTTCAGGTACTATCTATTGGTTAAGGATATTCGTGCCTTATTGAACTACGAGTCAACAAATTCATAAATCAGGGCGTCCACTGAGTTAAGGCTGGAAATTCAGCCACAGTTTGAGAGAAAAGTGACCTTTGTCAGTCTTTTGGGCAGAAAAAATATAGTATTTTCCAGCCATACCATGAATTTTGATATGAAATTCCAGCCCTTGCAAATGCATCCAACTATTGTCACAAATCATTGAGTGACCTTAAAATTTCCAATAAAGTGAAATTTCCTATATAGATTCAATGTCTTCCAGGAAACTACTCCCGGAGGGTCAGGATCTACCAACCACGATGGTAAAACATTGGAAAGCTTCCAATCCTTGGTCGACTTGTTGAAAAAGGCCTGTCTTACGTGATATCGAACACTCTTTTCTTCTTTAATCCTGCTTTTCGATTAGATTGTTTTTCATCTAATAATGCCGTTAACTGTCATTAGAACCCAAAATAAAACTCCAGCTTTTCCAGCCAAAGCCAGAGAAAAACAGGGTTTTCTAGCTTTCCCAGTCATATTCTGAAAAAAGGCTTATTTTCCAGCTCTTCCAGGTAGAGTGGACACCCTGTAAATGAATTTCAAAGAGTACTTACTCAGTATCACACATATGTTAAGTGCACCACGTTAACTAATCAATGTAAATAATGAAACAACAGGGTTTCCCTAAACTACCTCTTGATCAATACTACTTCTTACTTGAACAGTCAGGTTCATCCTAACATTGGGAATGCATCAATTTCTACCGCTGTTGGTGGCATTAAGTAGTTTCTTAACCGAGTCCATTTGGGAACATTTATTCCTGATGATTTGCTGTTGACTTTCCATCCATCTGTCCACATAGTTTTTGTCAGTACCTTCAGTTGGAATGGCCTCCAAATCACTTCGAATTGATGGTAAAACTGCAAAGAATCCATTGCAACCCTTAATCATCTGTCCAGCTTTACCTCTCATGGTACTGTAATGAACACGCTTCAGCTCCTCTGTGTCCCTACCGTTGCTTCCTTTAGTTTGCAGAGTTACCAATTCGCGATTGATGACTTTGAAGAAACACGATATGCCTTTCAGACCATCCATTGAATTACCTAGGGCTGGTATTACTTCTTTTTGCACAATTTCAGCTGCAACGATCTGAATTTCCGTTTCCTTTCTTCTTCCGACATCTTTCACTAGGTCAACATGCTCGTAAGTTCCAAACATGACATTACAACAATAGCTGAAGAAGGCAAGACAACGATTCACTGGATAGCATATTACAATGCAGTAATCGAGAAAGGAAAGAGCTTCAGGTTGTTCTGATATCCTTTCATTTTCTGCTCGTGAATGTGGCATTTCATGTATAATGATTTTGGCATCATCTTCTCGAAATTTCAGCTTATCAATGACGTCATCATGAATGGCAATAAGAGCATCACAAGCTTCTTTGTGAGCTTTCGTCTCTTCGGCGATGTAATCAATACTTTCCCACCAATCATCCATGGTTAAATCTTGGTAATACTCGAAGTAGCTTTTGATATCTGATACACATTGCTTTACCACTGGCAACACACATTTGACATATACAACAGCATTTCTTCGTGTGTCATCTCGTAGTTCACGGAATCTCTGTGCCGTAGAAGATGATGTTCCAACAGCAAATTCAGCAAATAAACTTCTCATGCTGGTGGAAAATATTCTCATATTTTCTGGAACATGAGCTAAATGCTGGTGCACAACTTCAATCTGTTGCTTGACCTCCTTATTTGCCATCTATAAAGAAGAGAAACATCAAGTAGTGAATTTCTGATACGACTTTATGAGCCTACAATCCATGGTCAGAAAAACTAGCTGCACATATCTGCAATACCAGAGCATTCCAGTTTAAGAAGCTAACTATGCTAAACACAAGTGTAGGAGGCGGGGGGACTGTTGGGATGTAGCCCCCAAAGTTGGTCAGAAATCCGTTTCACTTGGGCAAATTTTCTGAAAGAACAATGGGAAATTTGGGCACAAAGCTTGCAGAAAGTTACAGTCCCCCTAAATTTGACTTCCTTCTACGCCCATGATGCTAAATATTGCGAAACAGAGTTGAGAGGCTTTGATTACTGCAGGAGAATATCGAGGCTCAAAGCCATAGAAATTCGAGAATGAGTTAAGAATCATGCCGGGCTGAAAGTTTATAAAGACTTAAAGCTTTGTTTATTTGAGTTCTGTTTTGGACTACGTTATAAAATGTAGATACCATATTTATTGGTCTGCTCTGATCTTGATTCATTTTCTGGTGAACTAGCAAATAGAAAAAGAGTAGAAATTTTCTTTCAACTTTCTCAAACAAGGTTACACCTATTGAAACAAAAGAATATAAGATCCTAGGTCCAAAATCAGAAAATCTTACAGAATATTAAAAGTTTTTGAATAAGCAGGAACGTTCCTAAAAATTCCTTTTAATATCTACCGACATGATTAACATGATAGCAACACTAAACTGCAAAGAAAGGGAGGAAGTATCTATGGAGGAAGCTGAGGGGGACTAGGGGCGGAATCCTCAAAAAAATGTTTTAAAACCACACCCTTTACTTTGGGTATATATGCAATGAACACCCTCTAGCGCCAGAATGGTACTAGAAAAGAGATGAAAAAGTGATGATTTTTATGTATCACCAAATTAAGTTACTGTATACCTCACTTTTGATGATTTATTTTTACAGCAAAATGAAAGAAAATAGTTCTAATTTGCAAGCAAGTATCATTGTTTCGGAAGGAAGGAGTGGATTAAAATGAGTATTCTTGCTATCAAACATTGACATTCTTTACTCTAAATTGCATAGTTTAGCTATTTATTGCTGAGCAAAATCAGAAAAATTGCAGGATGTTCCCATGCAACTTTCTAGCGCTACTGATATTGCCAAGCGATGATAGACAGGCTTCAATTTATACCTAAAATCGTAGGATATTCCGACGACAAAATGGCTTAGCTTCGCCAACGGACACTTAAAATTTTGATGATTTATCAGCAAAATTTTTGTCTTGGGGGTGGGACACCCTCGCACACTCTCCACTAATTTATTGTTTTAACCTTTTATCATCTCAGATTATTAGAATAAATTGAAGCTCAAAATCAATACAATTTAAGAACATTGAGGCTCAGTGAAAAAGATGGTACTTTTATGAAACATTGCGTAAATATTGTCTCAGATACCCAGAACGGTCGCGCGAAGGAACTGTTCATGCCAGTGGTGATTTCCAAACATTGTAACAAGGGGGCTCTAGGCACAACCAAGCCCAAAGTTTGGGTTTGGCCCAGACAAAACCACGCACATATTTTCAAAGATGGAGACATAATAATTTAGTTTAATACTGATATAGTATAATCAACAATAAGAAATGCCCCAATAACCTTATAGAAATGCAGAATTGATCATAGCACTTCGGAAGCAAGGCCAATAAACTCTGAGCAGCCAAGCCAATGCAAGAATTCTAGGGAGGCTGAGCCCCCCAAAATGAGGAGAAATTTAAACATGGGGGCTGCGCCCCCTTGTCTCCCTCTACAACTCATCTCTGGTTCATGCTCCTTCGGCCCCGTTTACGCTGCTCCTATCACTTCGTACAAAAGTGGCGAGTCAATTTTGATCCTTTCAGCAACTTGATGAATAGTGATCCGTACTATATACAATTGGCACTTCAAAGGCCTGTCTGTATGAAGTGAGCTAGCACGGTTTACCGCGCTTCCTAGGTGACATAATTTAGTATTGCATTTATATGAGACGGGCTACCCGCAGTTACCCGGATATTTTCGACCTAATGTCCTGAAGTCCATTCCTTTGTTAGCAACCTATAAGTAATAAACCTTGGAAATATTGTTAGAGATGGAGGAAATTAACATTTTGCAATCGTTGCCATCAGTTCAGTTATTATCTGCAATGTTTACTACTAAAGTAATCCATAGTTCACCACTTGCATGACTTCCTTACGAGCTGTAACTTTATAGATTATTGAATGTTGCATTAACAACAGCACCTGGCTTTCTGTTGTTTCTAGCATCATTCATCGAACCGGGGTAGCCCGGTTGACGCATCTATATCATCCTGCTTGACACAGATCTCGGATAGGCTTGGCCGAGACGTGTCAACCATAGAGTTAGGAGAACTCTATGATTTTTTCCAACTCTATGTTGTCAACCGGGGTCAAATAAATGCAGCTCTAATTAATAAAAGGATCCACTTTTCAAGCAGATCTCGCCTCTAACGAGGTAGCCCAGTTTACCGGACTAGCTCACGTCACATAAGCAGGCCCTCAGGCCCCGCATACGCTGCTAAGAATCGCTTTTTGATCCGTAGCAAAAGTCATCCGTAGTAGCGCAAAAGGCCCTTATCTTCAAGTTTATTCCTACTTGGTTGTTGCAAAATATTCACATCAAATGTTGTAAACAAAGAATGTCCTTTTGGGGGCCGTTAGGAGTTGCAGTAAACTCGGCCTACGTCGGAATGGGACGAAAACAACAAAAGGAAGC
>OLMO02000231.1:20886650-20903007 GCA_900291935.2 Cassiopea xamachana
TCTATCAATGGAAGTTATTTTGTTTTGTTTTACACTAAGAAAGGTTTGCATGGTTAACAAAGATGTTTGATGGATACTTGACTTATTGTGCATTTTGAACCTTGTAACTGCAGAGGACCAGTCTTTGAGAGGACTAGTGACCAGTTTTTCTACTTTTGATGAGTTGATACCAATTTGTCACCCAAATACAACACAAGGTAGGGAGAAGGCACCATCAAGGACTTTAGAATGTTGAAACCATTTATAATCTTCAAGCCATGAATAGGAAAATTTCCTTTCTTCCCATAAATTATGGACTGAGGAAAGGCAAATGTTGCAACTGGTCTCCAAATTTTTCTACAAATATCATATTTTTCATTTTCTGTAAAAGATTCTGTTTTATCATAAAAATATCCTATGTCGTAAGTGTCCATAGAAGGATCCAACAACCTTGTTTCAGTCCTTTGATCAGACACATTAAGTGAACAAATTTCTTCATTGCCTTTTGCTTTATCTAAAGTTTTTGATGATGTTGCTTTAGGAAAACATATTTTCCCTTGCTTCGAGCTAGAGAACACTGTATATGTAGGAAACTTAATCTTGACATTTGTAAAACCTTGCTCTGCATCAAAAGAATTTGGAATCTTTCCTTCCTCATAGGAGGTATCTTTGTTAAGATAAGGTGGAAAACTATTGACAAAAATAATGGGACAATGTGATTTGGTTGAAACAAAGGATTGATATCCTTTAAAGTGCCAGCTAAGTGTGACCATAACAAATGGATATGGGAAGGTGCAACTGCTGGATTGTTTCATGGCTTTATCATAGCATTAAACAACTTGACTGCATACATTCCAGATGCAACACCCCCAGTTTCTGGGTACAGGGAATGTATGGTAATTCTAGTGACACTAGCTAATGCCATTAAGCAAACAAAGGGGCTCCATCTCTTTACCTGACAATTTTTCAAAGCCTCAAACTTCACAAGCTGGGTGTAGTTAGACTGTGCTGGATTGAATAAATCACTCACCTCAAAGGTGTGTGATAGCTGGAAAATCTACCTATGAGTCCAGATGCTTTTTCTGTTGCCAATAAGGTTATGAAATGATGGTGCGATGCATCAAAGGAGCATTAAGATAAAGCTCAGCTGATGTGAGTGCCCTCAGTGTGGCTGACAAACTTTCATCCCCATTGACTGCCACAGATACAGCATTGTACAAGCAATTTCCATCACTACTTACCCTAGATAAAGTAGCATAGAGTAAATGCAACAGCTATCTCCATTTTGTCAATACATCGTAGTGGCATGAAAATGTCTACAAAATCACTATGAGTAGTTTTTGAGCAAAATGCTTTATGCGATGCTCAGTATTGGCGTTAAAGTTAAAGGCCAACAACGTATATCAAGCATGATATTGATAACGTGAAATTATATTTTGTTTATTTATAGCTAAGTGCTAAATGCTAATCTTGAATGAAAAAACTACCCAGCCTCTGTGCCTTCAAATTTAAAATTTGCTTAGGGCTAATATATACATGTCAAATTTGATGGCAGCCACTAAAATTCTTTCCCAAGCATTAGGGAAACGTACAAAGAAAGAGGAACTGTAACATAAAGAAAAATACCTTGCAGTAAAAATGTTATCTTTAGCATCTTTACAGGTCTTTTCTCGTGGGTAAAAGGAACATGCAGAGCTGTCGGACTTTAGGCCTAATTTCTTCACTCTTTCCTCGGTCAAGGAAGCAAGTCGGCCTAGCCTGACAATTTCAGCTGAAGGCAAGTCTCTTAGCCTTTCTAATTCCTCTGACCGAATCAACGTTTCTACTTTTCTTAATATGCCCATTTTGCGGTGTATATCCTAGAAGTTCGGCGCGGAAAAAGATCGTATTTCCAAAGTGAGGCTTCATGATAATCGATCCATTGATTCACAGATGAACATTGTGCAGCAGTTGGGCGGCAGTTGTGCGGTAGTTGTGCGGTAGTTGTGAGGCAGACATCCTTTGTTTATGGCTCATCTGCAACTGCCGCCCAACTACCGCACAGAACAATACAAACCAGATTCGGTCTCAATACTTATTGGTAAAAGCTGCGCGGACATCGAAATTAAGCATGCAAACTGCCGCACAACACTTGCATGGCATAAATTATCAACATTGAACACAGGATGTACGATCACCAAATCAGAAGTTGCGGAATCATCCTTATCGCCTATTTTGTTCAGATACGAGGCTAAATCAAATGTAGAAAAATAAATTGAGTCCATATGTAGATACACACAGGGATTCAATATGTGAAAATGGTAGATTTAATTATGTAGTAAGGCAGTGAGAGAACGATTAAAAAATATTCTACATTATTTAGTAAACTTGACTTCCTGCCTTCCGTAGAAATGTCTAAAAATGACTGCCTTCCGTAAGGCACGGGCGGCACACTGGATCCGCCCCTGTATAGTATAATCAACAATAAGAACTGCCCCAATAACCTTATAGAAGTGCAGAATTAATCATAGCACTTTGGAAGCAAGGCCAATAAACTCTGAAAAGCCAGGCCAATGCAAGAATTCTAGGGAGGCTGAGCCCCCCAAAATGAGGAGAAATTTAAATATGGGGGCTGCGCCCTTTGTCTCCCTCTAGCGCTACCTCGGTAAAGGTGACATAATTTAGTATTGTGTACTATTTTGGATCTAACTTCCTGATGTCCATTCCTTTGTTAGCAACCTATCAATAACAAACCTTGGGAATATTGTTAGAGATGGACAATAGCAAACCTTGGGAAATTAACATTTTGCAATCGTTGATATCAGTTCAGTTGTTATCTGCAATGGTTACTACTAAAGTAATCTATAATTCACCACTTGTATGACTTCATTACGAGCTGTAACTTTAAGGATTATTGAATATTGCATTAACAGCAGCATCTGACTTTCTGTGTTTTTAGCATTATTCATCGAACCGGGGTAGCCCGGTTGAAGCATCTATATCATCCCGCTTGATATAAGATCCCCCATTTGGCGTGGCTGAGATGTGTCAACCATAGAGTTAGGAGAACTCTACGGTTCTCCTAACTCTACGATGTCAACCGGGGTCAAATAAATGCAGTTCTAATCAATAAAAGGATCCATTTTTCACGTAGATCTCGCCTTCAACGAGGTAGCCCAGTTTACCGGACTAGCTCACGTCATATAAACAGGCCCTAAGGCCCTGCATACGCTGCTAAGAATCGCTTTTTGATCCGTAGCAAAAATAATCCGTAGCAGTGGAAACAGGCCCTGAGTTTCAAGTTTATTCCTACTTGGTTCCTGCATAAATATTCACATCAAATGCTGTAAACAAAGCATGCCCTTTTGGGGGCCGTTAGGAGTTGCAGTAAACTCGGCCTACGTCGGAATGGGACGAAAACAACAAAAGGAAGCTTAAGGCCTTTCACCTGGGAATGAGAAAGACAATATAGGAAAATTAATCATGTTCATAACAGTGTGACGCCATCCTTTGTACTGAATTCTAACCATTTACTACCTGTATGGACATAAAATACAAGGTACCGTTGATGCAATGGCACGTACTCGACTTTTCTAAGACCACAGTCCGCTAAAAATCTTAAAATGTCTTACACTTAAAAATATGTTGTAGCCGATGAACTCATTGATACAAGTTGTCATTGAAAGAAATGTACTTACTTCATTTGACATTTGTGATAGATACTGCAGTTCACGGTTTCACTTCGCGTCCTCCAAGTTACACGTGAAGTGAAAGAAGCGCATAATGTTGACAACAGATATCCAAAGAGGAAGACACGTCAATCATACGATGAACCTGTCTCCCGGAAATCTCCTTTGAGAATCACTTGAGTCTTTGACTTCCAAGAAATGACCAAGAAAGTTCTTGTTTCAATGAACACTGCAGAGATAGTAATGCAGACTTTTAACTTGAAATTGATAATACTGACCCATGAATCTCAGTGAAAAATACCATGTGCTCATAATATTCATTCAATGGATTGACTAAATGACTTTTCTAATTCTATTTGCATTTTACTACTTCTAATCACTTTAACTTTATGGTCAAGGTCTTGTCATAGGAATAACATCATAAGAGACAAGCTGTATTCCAAAACTAAGAGTTAACGCTGCAAAAGTAGAAGCGGTTGTGATTTCTAAAGTTTATAACAAAGGGGGCTCTAGGCACAACCACGCCCATCTTTTCAAAGATGGAAACATTATGACTTTGTTTAATACTGATATAGTATAGTCAACAATAAGAAATGCCTCAATAGTCCTATAGCAGTGCATAATTGATCATAGCAATTTGGAAGCAAGGCCAATAAACTCTGAAAAGCCAGGCCAATGCAAGGGTGATAGGGGAGCTCAGCCCCCCAAAATGAGCAGAAATTTTAAAAAGGTGGGCTAAGCCTCCCTGAGCCCCCTAGAAATCACCCCTGATTAGAAATGCCGAGATGCTGTCTCTGTAGCTGAATGAACTCAGTTCCTAGAACTCAAAGCTGACGGGAACTTTTGAGGAAGTAGCAAACAGTAGGGTGATTGATGTTCCTTTGTTGATGCTCTATGAGGCGAAGTTTTCAAGGTTCGCTTAGAACTCTGTCGCCAATCTCGTGCACAAAATTTAGCTTCGATCCAAAGAAGAGGCAAAGTTGGTACGATGCCTTTGCAGATACCTTCTCTACATTGCTAGGTACACTCTTTCTTTTTTGAAACTTCGTATGATATTCATGTTTCTACATACAAATGTAAGCCTCGCTATGTTGACGTAGATTGCAAATGGCTAACTCTGGTTGTGAAAGCAAAAAACAAATAGCAAGCAAGGAGTAAAAAGGGAAAGAAAGTTATAGCAAAATGCTAGCCTGCTAAGAGCTTTGGATTTTCCCAACTTCAAAAGACATAGTAAATGGACCTGATGGCAATGGTGGATATACTTCGTTGCATATATCAGTCTACCATAGAAAGCTCTCTGAGCATAGAAAAAAGTCAACAAGATGTTTAGTAAATACCCCTAGCGTGCTTACAGAAAAGTTTATGAATTTAATGTTACTGAAATGATGCTTTGTACGAAAACCCCGTACTATATTTCAAAATTAAGTACCTAAAAGAGTCAATCTATAGCAATAGTCCTTAATTTCTTAATCCTTAACACTCCTTTAGCTTATATGTTCCCAACTCAGGTCCTAACTCAAAACTAAAAAGCAAGAAACGATGTCTCTATCTAAATACTCGATCCAAATAACGATGTTCACTTCAACTTCACAGACAGTATCTCGGCATTTCTAATGGTGCAGTGTTAGCTCTTAGTTTTGGATTGCAGTTTGTCTCTTATGATGTTATTCCTATGACAAGACCTTGACCTTAAAGTTAAAGTGAATAGAAGTAGTAAAATGCAAATAGAATTAGAAAAGTCATTTAGTCAATCCATTGAATGAATATTATGAGCACATGGTATTTTTCACTGAGATTCATGGGTCAGTATTATCAATTTCAAGTTAAAAGTCTGCATTACTATCTCTGTAGTGTTCATTGAAGCAAGAACTTTCTTGGTCATTTCTTGGAAGTCAAAGACTCAAGTGATTCTCAAAGGAGATTTCCGGGAGACAGGTTCATCGTATGATTGACGTGTCTTCCTCTTTGGATATCTGTTGTCAACATTATGCGCTTCTTTCACTTCACGTGTAACTTGGAGGACGCGAATTGAAACCGTGAACTGCAGTATCTATCACAAATGTCAAATGAAGTAAGTACATTTCTTTCAATGACAACTTGTATCAATGAGTTCATCGGCTACAACATATTTTTAAGTGTAAGACATTTTAAGATTTTTAGCGGACTGTGGTCTTAGAAAAGTCGAGTACGTGCCATTGCATCAACGGTACCTTGTATTTTATGTCCATACAGGTAGTAAATGGTTAGAATTCAGCACGAGGCAAGGTTTCACACTGTTATGAACATGATTAATTTTCCTATATTGTCGTTCTCATTCCCAGGTGAAAGGCCTTAAGCTTCCTTTTGTTGTTTTCGTCCCATTCCGACGTAGGTCAAGTTTACCACAACTCCAAACGGCCCCCACGAGGACATGCTTTGTTTACAGCATTTGATGTGAAAATTTATGCATGAACCAAGTAGGAATAAACTTGAAACTCAGGGCCTGTTTGCACTGCTACGGATCACTTTTGGTTCGGATCACTTTTGCTACGGATCAAAAAGCGATTCTTAACAGCGTATGCTGGGCCTTAGGGCCTTTTTATATGACGTGAGCTAGCCCGGTAAACTGGGCTACCTTGTTAAAGGCAAGATCTGCGTGAAAAATGGATCCTTTTATTAATTAGAACTGCATTTATTTGACCCCGGTTGACAACATGGAGTTAGGAAAGCCATAGAGTTCTCCTAACTCTATGGTTGACACACCTTGGCTACGCGAATGTTTTTCCGTATACCATCGAAAGCGTCCCAGTTCATCGAAAGCATCCTAAATTTCCACGTGACCCTGATTTTCAGGTTGCTGTTGCAGTTTCCATTCTTTGAGTACTGAATGTTTGGCAAGAACTCAAGTTGACGAATATACCTCCAGACTCAGATTCTGATTTAGGCTCAAATTCAGAGATGCTGACTTGAAAGTGCAATTGTCCGTTCTCAACAGAACTTATTTTTCAAATCCAAACTCCTCTTATCTATAGATTGAGTGGGCAGCGCGGTAAACCGGGCTAGCTCACTTCATATCAGCAGACCCTTAAAGTGCCAACTGTATGTAGTCCGCATCACTATTGATCAAGTTGCTCTACCTATTCACGCCATTTCCAAGTTACACTACCTAACCCACGAACTCTGTCTCACAAGTCATCTTTCATTCTTAGAACTTCTCAACTGTGGAACTCATTGCCACCCAGTACTTTCCCTGAATCCTACAATTTTTCATCTTTTAAATCTAGCATCAACAAAGTTGATCTTATCTCCCTATCTTCCTAAACCTCCCCATTTTCTCAGTTTTCCTTTTCGGGGTTTTGTTATAGGCCCTACGGCCTTTCCCCGACATTACTTACTAAGTCACTCTTTTGCTTGGCCCTCGATTATCTTGTAAGTTTTTTCTTATGAAAAGCATCCGGAATTGACAAAAACTCCCGAGTAAATGTCGAGACACAAACTAGCCATCGTTTGTTTTAAAGCCGATAACTTTTGATCTACGCAAGATATAAAAGTTGCTCCTTCTGGAAATATATATTAAAACCTTCTGAACATGCTTCCAAAATATTGTTCAATTATTCGAAGCTATGTGTTATCAGTTTTCTCGCAAAAAAAGTACTCTTTACCACCAAAACACACTTCTCGATGATTTTCGAAGGAATTCTCGCAACATTATTGGCAGGAAGCCTTCGATGGTGATTTATTTGTGAGCCAGTTAAGACCTGATGCCTATGCTATTTATGATACAATTTCAAATCTATATCTGCAATGATAGCAGTCAGAGCCCCCGAGAGATTTCAGAGATCCTTAGCCATAAGGAAAGCACAAGACCTGGTTATCACCCATGAAGTTCCTGCCGGTCTTCCTTCGTAAGAGTCTCCAGACCAGGAGTTTCCAACTAAGGGTGCTTAGGGGTACAGTACATCATTTCATGCGCTGTGAAAAGCGTCTTTCTTGTGAAAGGGATTTGATCTATGCATTAATCTCTTGCAGCTTTGAGCAACATATATATTTTAGGAGGTGCAAGGTCAGAGCACAATTTCCTTAGAGATGCAGATAGGTTGGGAACCACTGTTGGCTTTAGGGTTTGCAAGGTTCCCACAACTTAAAGCTTTGGGCAATTTGCCCCTATCTTCTCTCGTGAGCTCTGATAGCAGTGGCTAATAATCTATCATTAACAGTATGATCAGATAAAAGATTTATTTCCCATTCTCTGTCTAAATATGCATGCTAGAAATGGGAAATATATTGAATCACAATATCAGGAATTATTTTTGACTTGATAATCAGTAAACTATCATACCAGTATACTTTCCTGCAGGTTGCGATGACAGATGGATGCATGGAGGATAGCGTTGCAAAGTTATCTGGACGCTTGAAATGTCTTCCCAAACATATGAAAACATTTTCATATTGTATGCGAAGTCTCTACGCCGAAAAAGCAGTTGGCACGGATTCAAAAGCAGCGAAGGAAATGCGTCAGTTACGCGATCATACAAGGAACGATTCAGTTGTATACCTTCAATGTATTCTGCCACTTACTATTGAACGTGTAGCTGAAATTGAAGATTACTTCTCGTCTTATACAGTGCTAGACAAGGATGAGTGGTGGGAAGACATGGATGGTATAATAAAAGATATACTATCCCATAGAGAAGCTTGCCATGTGCTTATAGAAATTCATGAACACTTTTTGAAAACCCTGAAAGAACGAGAAGACACTGCCAAAATTGTTGTAGAAACATTGAAGAATTTAGCTGGCAAGTATGACAAGGAAGTTGAAGAGTTGAAGTGTAAAGCAGCTGAATCAATAGGATGGGCTAAGTACTTGGAAGACTGGCCTGGTGCGAATATCATTGCCTATCTCTATTTCCAACCCCTTGCAAAAAGTCAAACTGCCTCAGCTGTAGCAAAGAAAACGGAATCAGAAATTCACTTTGCTGCTGCCAAATCTGTGACGGATGTTTTGGTTCCTGCCCTCAAGGGATTTATAAGTGGATTAGAAGAAATTGCCGGCTTCTTTTCAGTAGTTCATCGTGAGCTAGTAGGTTTTGAAAAGAAAGGAAAACGTGCAAAAGAAGCAAGCGAGCCAATGGAAAGGCATTACAGACTAATGAAGAAATCTGCAGATAGCATAATTAATGAATGCAAAGGATTTTATTCAGTTTTACCAACAGTTCGCAGTGATTTTGAGGCCATACCCAAAGAAGGGACAGATCAGAATTATGTTGACAAATGGCTTAAAGAACAAGAGAAGATCATTTGGAAAACCTGCTCTATTAAAGCTATTGCTGCAAAACTGGTCAGTTCTGTTAGTCAAGCCATTCATCCATCAACAGCTAAATAGACTGCAAGCTCAGCTGAAAATTTATTAGATAACTTTTATTTTGCTATTAAGTGCCTTAGTGTTGCTTGATTGAAGTTTAACTTTTTACGTAGGATGCTATGTTTGAATTTGCAACTATATCCTGCTTTGGAAAGTTGATCACAGTGCTGTCGATGGAGAAGTTGGAAGCTTTTACCCTTGTATTCTTTGTATTAACTGTTAGGAGGTGTGGTCAGGGATGTAACTTCAATAAGTCTTCAGAGGGGTGTCAGAGGTTCTCTGCAAAAATTGTAGCAACAGTAGTTGGCCAATGGTCCTAGGTTCAGTAAGTCAGTAAGCTACCCTGCAGAAGCAGCACACTATACTACTGTCTTTGCCCTGCGAAACGACAAGTATTCAAAGTTAGGAGGGATGCCTCACCCCCTATACGCCCTTTGAATTTCGTCCCTTGATGTAGGGAGAAGATGGTGTCTACTTGCATTCTCAATTTTGTCTACTTGGAAGAAACATGAGACACTTGTTTAATTCCGAATCCTCGATTCTCATAGACGTTACCACGAAATAATATACATTGCATTGTATTCAATAGCGTTGCTAGCAGACTTAAAGAGAAGATTCAAGGGTTGCACATATAATAGAAATCGAGTGGTTGTTAAAATATATTCTGTTTTGTAAGAGCAATTGTATAAGAACAAGAGCCTGAAAGTTAATAAAAAATTAAGGACAAATGAAAAACAAGCTTGAGGTTGAAGCACTGTTGTAAAATGTATGTTTGGACAACGATGCATACGCTTCCCACTAATATATGGACATGAAATGTCATCAGAACTAGCATCTGTGTTAAAATGGTCTATCTATAATTTCTTGTAAACTTTTTTCATGAAGTAACATTGATATGCAAGAGATGCTATCTGCACCACCTTGGATGTAAAATTTTGTCCAGTGCTAATGGGCTATTGATCAATCAGAACATTCAATTTTGTCTTGCATGGTATCTAACTTCTAAACTTCCTACACCCTCTAATTTTAAGGATAAACTGGGAAAAATTCAGTTTCAAAAATTTTGGTAAAATTAAGAACAGCCAAGTTCAACCTCAATTTCATTGGTTCTTATGAAAAGAGAGTGTACTGCCATTGATGACGACTTTGGAGTGTCAAGGACACTAAAGTGTTCGAGTCTGAGACATGGATTTTACTGACAGTACCAGTCTTGGACTGCCAATTCAAAAAATGGTGAGGTGAAGAAATTAAAGGGATCTGGGAATAAACATTCCAGTACCTTTATCTTTGTGTTGAATGTGGTAGTAAAATGAGCATTAGTACTTATGGTTCTTTGAATTAAAAAGCATTTACAGATTTTCTAGCAAAAAAAGTTATGTTCAATATTTGCCGAATGCCACTGAAGCCAGGGAATACAGCATACCCACGCCCCCACAGTGGCATGACAAAGTTGAAAAAGGAAGAAAACAACTTCAAAAATTGGATAAATTGATTAAGATATTAAAGAATATTGACCGTGCTTTTTCAGTACAGAAATGCTATCATATAATTATGATTATGATTATCATTTTGCATGATATTACTATCTTACATTTCTACAGGCACATTGTACAGCTGCATTGTCGTTTAAATTTGCATTAAACTCCTTTTGAGACTGAAGAGCGTTTTCATTCTAAAGAGCATAATTTTATCTTCTGAGTTATACCTCCTATTAAGGTAATAAGTGCATTTATACATAAGAATCAAGCTAAATCTAGTCGATAATTTCAAAAAATGGAAACAAAACTATTCGAGTGGGTTATGTATGGCGGATAGTATTGTACGTATTTTTGTATGATTTTACTTATTTACTTAAAAGGTTCATCGATGCCAAAGATGCCTTCGCACCGACGCAAGAGCAAACTGCTAAGATTTCACGTCTTAATGTTGACACTTGCGGCTCTTTCTTCGGTATAGTTTTGTATTTTGAGATTGCACTTCTCACAAGCTTTCTCTCAAGCATTTGCTTGTTCTCCAGTTTGGAATAGACACCGCTACTAATTTTGTTATGAAAAGCCCATACCAAGACATTCCTATTGTAGCCCCCGCATATCAATTTTGAACTGAGAGGGCAGTGTCCGACCAAGACCCAGAATTTGCGTCACCAATTCATAACCTTAAAGTTGGAGTGATAGCCATCAGAAGCAATTACGACACAGCTGATAGTCATACAAATGATTATGAAGCTATCGCGAGGACTATGAAAAAGTTGCGAGACATGCAATAAAAGTACTAAGGTGATTTAGAAACTAAAGCTTGTTGGTAAAATATGTGGTGGTCTTTCATCACCATGATCTATTACAGCCCATCAAGTAGTTATGTTGCTTGCGAATTCACAAACCTTTTATTGATTGCAATCACCTCCAGCCATCTAACTTTAAACTTCTAACCACCCCTTCGTTTCGTCCTACACTAGACATTTTAAGTGGGAGAGATTCAGAGAAAAAGCAGTCATTTCTAACACAGTTATGCAAGCAGCAAACACAGATCAATTTCTAGAGTGCAGAGAGAATTTATATTTATGGCTTTCCAGTTAGCATTTAAGGACTTAAATAAAACTAGTTTTGGAAAGGAAACAAGTATGATAGTTCAGATATTCAAAGCTAGAAGTAAATATGACTACAGACTTCTGTTGCTTTGAGCTTGAGATAGGACGAATCTTATGCTACAAAAGATTGAGCAGCATAATTCTAAATTCTCGCAAAGCACTTATTAATAGTTAATATTTAAAGGTTTCTTTACAAAAACTGCAACAACCACAAGGTATCTGGAGTAAAGCATGTGTGATGACGATATAATAATATCTATCAATATTTGATACATACATTATTCCCTCTAAAGAATGCCGTGATGTTTTAAAAGCCGAACTTTATGATGCTGCATCCATAAGAAGGTGGTGTTCTATAGAGTGTGGCGTTCACTATGTTGTAGTCTGATACTCATATTAAAGTTAGAAGCAAGGCAGAAAAACTACTTCAGCTTGAGTTCAATAATAGGAAGAATGTTATTCAATACAAAAAATCTAAATGAGGCTAAACTCAAAACCAAATTACTGTAAAACAACAACAAAACTACATTTCCCATATCCTTAAAGATTCTTACACACAATCTCTAAAAACGTCCTGGCTTCCTTATTGTTCTCCCAGATCTGGTGGTTTCTCAAGTAGCTTGTTCATCATTTGCAATTTCAACAATCTCAGTTTCTAATAAATTGTTCGCTGTTGTAGGAACTTCAAATATAGGAACTTCAAATGCTAAATCCTCACAGGGTGAATACAAAAAGCTCTTTTTAGTTGGCATCAAATGTCTACGATTTCTTCGAATAAGTGCTCCTTTTCTGTCTTTAGAATATAAGATCTATCATTCTTATGATTTTCAACTATTTTAGCCTTCCTTGACCAGTCTACACCATTATGCACTCTGACTGTACTCCAGGACTCAGCACATAAAGTTCCTTTGCCCTAGAATTATACCTCTTAGCACTTTCACTTCTAAAATCTTTTAAAATGTTCCTATTCTTTCTACTATTATCTAGAGATGGTAGCATAGTTTTTGAATTTCGATTCATAAGCAAAATGCAGGAGACTTAACACTGTTTTGATAGAAGTAGTACGAAGAGTTAATAAAGCTAAAAATTTATCATAATTGCTGTAAACAGTTTTTTTCTAGTGTCCTTTTAACCATCTGAATGGTTCTCTTTACTTGTCCATTGATTTGTGAGAAATAAGGCCGAGAAGCATCATGAACGAAATCCCATTATGTAGCAAAGTTTTTGTACCCATGCACCTTTTTTATAAGAAAAAGTGTATAAGAAAATTAGGCTCAAATCGTCAAAATCTTAAGAAAATCATAAAAAAATCACGAGGCTAAATTTCCAAAATATAGTGTTTTTATAGGCCAACAATCGGTATTTCGTCGTTATTACATTCAAAATGTTAAATATGGAATTCAAATTCAAATATACAATATCATTAACAAAAGTGTAGACCACTCTAGCTAGTTTATTTCAGTAAAAGTTAAGAAAAATTTAAGAAAATCTCAGACTCAATTTCGGGAAAAGTTAAGAAAATTGAGGCTCAAGCAAAATAATGATTTTGTTGTAAAAAAAATGTGTATGCCGAAAACTCAGGGCCATTGTCTGAGAAAACAATTTTTGGTATACCAAATCTTGAATATATGCCCTTTGCAGCTTGAACAACAGCATTACTCTGTAAGCTAGGCAACTTCCTGAGCTCAAAAAATTTGGAATGATAATCAACTACTATCATATGTTACTTGTTTTCTAACTGGAATCAATCTGTACTAACTTTGGACCAAGGCTCTGAAGGAACATATTGTCCTATGTTGTATGGACTTGCAAGATTGTGGGAGTGGGTTCGTATCTCACACCTAACGCCACTTATTCTAATAATTATATCAAAGTTAGCAGCAAAGCAGAAAGACTATTTCAGCTTGAGTTTAATAACAGGAGGACTTTTTTAATAAAATAATCAAAATGAGGCTAACCTCAAAACCAAATTACTGTAACAAAATCAATAAAACTACAAAAAACTGCAAACTGAAACTTTACCCAATGTTTTCTTTTCCTACATAACCATAGCAAAGACTGTAAAATATGTTTCAAAATTAAATAATATGTGCTCACAGTATGAAAAATATCAAAGAATATCGATATCACTGTGTCCAGTACAGTTCTCGTTCATTATTTCATTACACTTTCAACTCGGAGTTCATTAGAGGGCAACCTTCTTTAAGTAGAGGCGTTTATTAGGGGGCGGCGTTCTTTAAAGAGAGGTGCTTATTAGAGGGCAACGTTCTTTAAGTAGACGCGTTTATTAGAGGGTGGCGTTCTTTAAGGAGAGGCGTTTAATTGAGGGAGGCATTATTTAAGGAGAGGTGTTTATTAGAGGGTGGCGTTTTTTAAGAAGAGGAGAGTATTAGAGGGTGGCATTCTTTAAGGAGAGGCGTTTATTAGAGGGTGGCGTTCATTGGAAGAAATATGTTGCTTGAATATTATGAATTGTAATAGCTTGCATTTATTCAATTTTCTGTCGAAGAAAGGAAAGTTGGAAAAACCGCGATTCACTTGACTTTTTGGACAACATAGGGTTAACTGTTGTTCATATGGCTTTTTTTACATTTTCTTTGTTTTTTGTGTCAATAAACCGACTGCAATTTTATGCTTTGAATACTTTATATCTTCAGAACAGCGTTGCGTACATCAGGTTTACTCTTTTCTACCTCATCTACCTCATGAAACTGGCATGAACACGTTTTTTTTAATAAAAAACCAGTTTGTAAACAACTCTTTAAGATTTCCAAGGCTCTAAATCACTTCAATAGCACAATGAATAACGAAATATGTATTTACATTTTATACAGATGGAGGACTGTATGTATTCTCTCTATTCAAGATCTATGACGAAGTCTTGAATTTCTTACGATCATCAAACTCTTAGGTTTGTATCATTTCTCTATCTTAGACTTCATGTGCGGAAAAATTCCCTCTCACTATCTGGGTAGAGAAATTTACAATCATCTACACAAACTTAACATCAAAGCTACATTTGGGAAGTTCATAAAATTGCAGTTTTTCTCACGGGCCCTGTTAGGAATTCAGCAAGAATAGGGCCCCCTTCTTACCTTTACAAAAAGACTAATCTCTTGAAAACCTCTGGGGGCCCCCTTTGACACCTCAAAAGGTTGGGGGGCCTCGGAGGTGTCCAAATCCCAACCTGCATCACCTACGCCACTGCTTTTTCAACTAACGGAAAGAAACTTATGAAATTTTCATTGAAAACTTTTTTAAACTGCAAGTAATTAGGAAGCTGATTCTATTTGCTTGCAGCCAAAACTTGCGTAGGTGCATTGCAAATCTTCTCTTCTATCTTTATCGTGTTTTTAATTTTGAGTTCTATCCAAAATTTATAGCAAAATTTGGAATTTCGATTTTTTATTACGGTTGAACCTCGATAAGTCAAACTGCCAGGGGGACCAACAATTTCTTCAACGTATCAAGTTTCGACTTATCGAGGTTTACTTCAAAAACAAGTGGGAAACACAAGTGGGAAATCAAGGAAAGTAAACTCACCAAACAGCGAAAACACTCACGGTTGCCTAAAGGAGCAAAGGATGAACTATCAAAACAAGTGAACTATTGTAAACAGGCTAAAATGAACATAAGTAAAGAATACGTGACTAAGAACCTTAGGGGACTAAAATAAACAAAGGGAATTGAGGACCTCTGAAAATTAAGCGTAGATTTGTGGATGTGCAATTGTGGATAGAAAATTTTATTGTAGATTTGTGGATGATACTTTTTGCATATTTGGAAATTCAATGTTTTCTTAATTATTGGAATCGCTAAAATCCTAATATTAAATTTACACATGAGCTTGAGGAAGATAATTCGTTACCATTTCTGGATATTCTGGTTAAACATGTTGAGAATGGCTTCTCTACTAACTTATATTGGAAGAAAACCTTCACTAATTTATACACTCATTTTGATAGCATTTCACCGGTTCAGTATAAAATCAATCTCATTTCTGTTCTTATCTATCGTGCTTTTCAAATTTGTTTGTCATATATAGCCTTTCACAGGCAAATATGTAACATCAAACGGTTTCTACAACAAAATCGTTTTCCATTACAGCTTATTAATCGTATTATTAAAAGGTTTTTCGACAAGCAATATTTAGTTGATATGAAGCCCAGTAGTGTCCCTAAGCTCCCCATATTTCTTTTTCTTCCCTATCTAAGTGTCTATAGTATACACCTTAAGAAACAACTTACTAAATTTCTTGGTAAAGTTTACCCCCATGTTGACTTTAGGATTGTTTTTCGGGCTAATAAACCTATTGGTAGCCTTTTCCCCTTTAAAGATCGTGTCTCTAGTCACGTTTGCTCCTCTGTTGTTTACAAGTTTACGTGTAGTAGCTGCTGTTAATTCATGAAGGGCTAGCTCATCCTATAACCTATGGGAGTGTAGGGCTTCTATCTTCTAACGTAATGTGATCTGTTAACTCAAACTTCTCGCATAAAAACTACTCTACATAAACCACGAGGTATATCTCCATATCACAACAACAACAATAATCACGGCTCCTTCGCAATGCCGTATCAACATAACTAAGTAATGTCGTGAATATTATATTACTCCCCTTTTTAAAAAAGTCTGAATGAGAGTCTATGCAGTTCAACGTAAGTCCGATGGTATAGGTTCTCAGTAACGACTCGGCGCATGGCATTTACATTTTCACGATTGTTCACATCTTCTTGTTCAACTTTGAGTTTATGATAATTATCATTATTATGCTCAAATTCAGAT
>OLMO02000231.1:20903107-20934237 GCA_900291935.2 Cassiopea xamachana
TCATGGGTCAGTATTATCAATTTCAAATTAAAAGTCTTCTGCATTACTATCTCTGTAGTGTTCAGTGAAGCAAGACCTTTGTGGGTCATTTCCTGGAAGTCAAAGACTCAAGTGATTCTCGAAGGAGACTTCCAGAAGACAGGTTCCTTGTATGATTGACGTGTCTTCCTCTTTGGATACCTGTTGTCAGTATTATGCGCTTCTTTCACTTCACGTGTAACTTGGAGGACGCGCATTGAAACAGTGAACTGCAGTATCCATCACAAATGTCAAATGAAGTAAGTACATTTCTTTCAATGACAACTTGTATCAATGAGTTCATCGGCTACAACATATCTTTAAGTGTAAGAAATAGAGTTTTAGGGGACTGTAATCTTGAACAAGTCGAATACGTGGCATTGCATCAACGGTACCTTGTATTTTATGTCCATACAGGTAGTAAATGGTTAGAATTCAGCACGAGGCATGGTGTCACACTCTTATCAACATAATTCATTTTCCTATATTGTCTTTCTCATTCCCAAGTGAAAGGCCTTAAGTTAAGNGCTTCCTTTTGTTGTTTTCGTCCCATTCCGACGTAGGCCGAGTTTACTGCAACTCCTAACGGCCCCCAAAAGGACATTCTTTGTTTGCAACATTTAATGTGAATATTTATGCAGCAACCAAGTAGGAATAAACTTGAAGATAAGGGCCTTTTGCGCTACTACGGATGACTTTTGCTACGGATCAAAAAGCGATTCTTAGCAGCGTATGCGGGGCCTGAGGGCCTGCTTATGTGACGTGAGCTAGTCCGGTAAACTGGGCTACCTCGTTAGAGGCGAGATCTGCTTGAAAAGTGGATCCTTTTATTAATTAGAGCTGCATTTATTTGACCCCGGTTGACAACATAGAGTTAGGAAAACCGTAGAGTTCTCGGCCAAGCCTATCCGAGATCTGTGTCAAGCAGGATGATATAGATGCGTCAACCGGGCTACCACGGTTCAATAAATGATGCTAGAAAAAACAGAAAGCCAGATGCTGTTGTTAATGCAACATTCAATAATCTATAAAGTTACAGCTCGTAAGGAAGTCATGCAAGTGGTGAATTATGGATTACTTTAGTAGTAAACATTGCAGATACCAACTGAACTGATATAAACGATTGCAAAATGCTAATTTCCCAAGGTTTGTTATTGTCCATCTCTAACAATATTCCCAAGGTTTGTTATTGATAGGTTGCTAACAAAGGAATGGATATCAGGACATTAGATCCAAAATATCCGGTTAACTACGGGTAGCCCGTCTCAGATAATGCAATACTAAATTATGTCACCTTTACCAAGGTAGCGCGGTAAACCGTGCTAGCTCACTTCATATAAACAGGCCTTTAAAGTGCCAATTGTATGTAGTCCGGATCACTATTGATCAAATTGCTCTACCTATTCACACCCTTTCCAAGTTACACTGCCTAATCCACGAACTCTGGCTCACAAATCATCTTTCATTTCTAGAACTTCTCAACTGTGGAACTCATCACCACCCACTACTTTCCCTGAATCCAACAATTTGTCATCTTTTAAATCTAACATCAACAAACTTAATGTTATCTTCCTCTCTACTTAAACCTCCCCATTTTCTCAGTTTTTCCTTTGTCGGGGCATTTTTATAGGCCCTTCGGCCTTTCCCCGACATTACTTACTAAAAAACAGTTGAGCTACTGGTCTGAGGGCAAAGTGCCCCCAGGTGACGTCGAGTTGGCATATTCTCGGCTAAAGCAGTGGACCAAAGGCTAAGTACACGCTTGTTTGATAAGAAAGTCACTCTTTTGCTTGGCCCTCGATTTTCTTGTAATTTTTTTCTTATGAAAAGCACCTGGAATCGACAGAAACTCCCGAGTAAATGTCGAGACACAAACTATCCATGTGTTCTTTTAATGCCGATAACTTTTCATCTACGCAAGATATACAAATAACTCCTTCTGGAAATGTGAATTGAAGCCTTCTGAGCGTGCTTGCAAGATATTTTTCATTATTCGAAACTATGTGTTATCAGTTTTCTCGCAAAAAGGTACACTTTTTACCACCAAAACACACAATTCTCGATGATTTTCGAAGGAATTCTCGCAACATTATTGGCAGGAATCCTTTGGTGGTGTTTCCTTTGTGAGCCAATCAAGATTTGACACCTATGCTATTTATGATACAATTTTAGATCTATATCTGCAATGATAGCAGTCAGGGCCTCAAAGAGATTTTAGAGGTCCTTAGCCATAAGGAAAGCACAAGGCCTGGTTACCACTCTTGAAATTACTGCTGGTCTTCCTTCGTAAGAGTCTCCACACCAGGAGTTCCCAACTAAGGGTGCTTAGGGGTACAATGCATCATTCCATGCGCTGTGAAAAGCGTCTTCCTTATGAAAGCGATTTGATCTATGCATTAATCTCTTGCAGCTTTGAGCAACATATATATTTTAGGAGGTGCAAGGTCAGAGCACAATTTCCTTAGAGATGCAGGTAAGGTTGGGAACCACTGTTGGCCTTAGGGTTTTCAAGATTCCCACAACTTAAAGCTTTGGGCAATTTTTCCTCATCTTCTCTCGTGGGCTCTGATAGCAGTGGCTAACAATCTATAATTTACAGTATGATCAGATAAAAGATTGATTTCCCATTCTCTGTCTAAATATGCATGCTAGAAATGGGAAATATCTTGAATGAGACTGTCTGGAATTGCTTTTGCCTTGATAATCAGTAAACTATCATACCAGTATACTTTCCTTCAGATTACGATGGCAGATGGATGTATGGAGGATAGCATTGCAAAGTTATCTGGACGCTTAAAATGTCTTCCCACACATATGAAAACATTTTCATCTTGCATGCGAAGTCTCTACGCCGAAAAAGCAGTTGGCACGGATTCAAAAGCAGCGAATGAAATGCGTCACTTACGCGATCATACAAGAAACGATGCAGTTGTATACCTTCAATGTGTTCTGCCAATTACTATTGACCGTGTAGCTGAAATTGAAGATTACTTCTCGTCTTACACAGTTCTAGACAAGGATGAGTGGTGGGAAGACATGGATGGTATAATAAAAGATACACTAGCCCATAGAGAAGCTTGCCATGTGCTTATAGAAATTCATGAACACTTTTTGAAAACCCTGAAAGAACGAGAAGACACTGCCAAAATTGTTGTAGAAACATTGAAGAATTTAGCTGGCAAGTATGACAAGGAAGTTGAAGAGTTAAAGAGTAAAGCAGCTGAATCAGTAGAATGGGCTAAGTTCTTGGAATATTATCCTGGTGCGAATATCATTGCCTATCTCTATTTCCAACCCCTTGCAAAAAGTCAAACTGCCTCAGCTGTAGCAAAGAAAACGGAATCAGAAATTCACTTTGCTGCTGCAAAATCTGTGACGGATGTTTTGATTCCTGCCCTCAAGGGATTTATAAGTGGATTAGAAGAAATTGCCGGCTTCTTTTCAGTAGTTCATCGTGAGCTAGTAGGTTTTGAAAAGAAAGGAAAACGTGCAAAAGAAGCAAGCGAGCCAATTGAAAGGCATTACAAACTAATGAAGAAATCTGCAGATAGCATAATTAATGAATGCAAAGGATTTTATTCAGTTTTACCAACAGTTCGCAGTGATTTTGAGGCCATACCCAAAGAAGGGACAGATCAGAATTATGTTGACAAATGGCTTAAAGAACAAGAGAATATCATTTGGAAAACCTGCTCTATTAAAGCTATTGCTGCAAAACTGGTCAGTTCTGTTAGTCAAGCCATTCACACATCAACAGCTAAATAGACTGCAAGTTCAGCTGAAAATTTATTAGATAACTTTTATTTTGCTTTCAGGTGCCTTAGTGTTGCTTGATTAAAGTTTATCTTTTTACGTAGGATGCTACGTTTGACTCTGCAACTGTATCCTGCTTTGGAAAGTTGATCACAGTGCTGTCAATGCAGAAGTTGGAAGCTTTTACCCTTGTGTTCTTTGCATTAACTATTAGGAGATGTGGTCAGGGATGTAGCTTCAATAAGTCTTTAGAGGGGTGTCAGAGGTTCCCTGCAAAAATTGTAGCAACAGCAGTTGACCCATGGTCCTGGGTTCAGTAAGTCAGTAAGCTACCCTGCAGAAGCAGCGCACTGTACTACTATCTTTGCCCTGCGAAACGACAAATATTCAAAGTTAGGAGAGTGACTCACCCCCCATACCCCTTTAAGTTTCGTCCCTGGATGTAGGGAGAAGATGGCTTCTACTTGCATTCTCAATTTTGTCTACTTGGAAGAAACATGAGACGCTTGTTTAATTCCGAATCCTCAATTCTCATTGACGTTACCACGATATAATATACATTGCATTGTATTTGAGGGCGTTGCTAGCAGACTTAAGGAGAAGATTCAAGGGTTTCCCATGTAACAGAAATTGAGTGGTTGCTGAAATACACTCTATTTTGTAAGAGCAATTGTATAAGACCAAGAGCCTGAAAGTTAATAAAAAATTAGGGACAAGTGAAAAACAAGCTTGAGGCTGAAGCACTGTTGTAAAATGTATGTTAGGACAACGATGCATGCACTTTCCACTATTAAATGGACATGAAATGTCATCAGAACTAGCTTCTGTGTTAAAATGGTCTATCTATTACTTCTTGTAAACTTTTTTTCATGAAAGAACATTGATATGCAAGAGATACTATCTGTACCATCTCGGATGTAACATTTTGTCAAGTGCTAGTGGACTATCGATCAATCAAAACATTCAATTTTGTCTTGCATGTTGTCTAACTTCTAAATTTCCTACACCCTAATAATTTAAGAATAAACTAGGAAAAATTCAGCTTCAAAAGTTTTGGTAAAATTAAAAACAGCCAGCTTCAACCTCAAGTTTATTGGTTCTTATGAAAAGAGAGCGTACTGCCATTGATGACGACTTTGGAGTGTCAAGGACACTAAAGTGTAAGAGTCTGAGACTTGGATTTTACTGACAGTACCAGTCTTGGACTGCCAATTCAAAAAACGGTGAGGTGGAGAAATTAAGGGGATCTGGGTATAAAGATTTCAGCACCTTATATCTTTGTGTTGAATGTGGTAGCAAAATGAGTATTAGTACTTATGGTTCTTTGAATTAAAAAGCATTTGCAGATTTTCCATCAACAAAAGTAATTTTTAACATTTTCCGGCTGCAACTGAAGCCAGAGAATACAGCATACCCGCGCCCCCACAGTGGCATGACAAAGTTGAAAAAGGAAGAAAAAAACTTCAAAAATTGGATAAATTGATTAAGATATTGAAGAATATCGACCGTGTTTTTGCAGTACAGAAATGCTATCATATAATTATGATTATGATTATGATTTTGCATGATATTACTATCTTACATTTCTACAGGCACTTTGTACAGCTGCATTGTCGTTTGAATTTGCATTAAACTCCTTTTGAGAATGAAGAGCGTTTTCATTCTAAAGATCATGATTTTATCTTCTGAGTTATACCTCCTATTACCGTAATAAGTGCATTTATACATCAGAATCGAGCTAAATCTAGTCGATAATTTCAAAAAATGGAAAAAACTGTTCGAGGGGTTATGTTTGGGGGTTAGTATTGTACGCATTTTTGTATGATTTTACATATTTGCTTACAAGGTTCATCGATGCCAAAGATGCCTTCGCACCGACGCAAGAACAAACTGCTAAGAATTCACGTCTTAATGTTGACACTTGCGGCTCTTTCTTCGGTATAGTTTTGCATTTAGAGATTGAACTTCTTACAAGCTTTCTCTCAAGCGTTTGCTTATTCTCCAGTTCGGAATAGACACCTCTACTCATTTTGTTATGAAAAACCCACACCAAGACATTCCTATTGTAGCCCCCGCATATCAATTTTGAACTGAGAGGGCAATGTCCGACCCAAGGCCCAGAATCTGCGTCACCAATTCATAACCTTAAAGTTGGAGTGATAGCCATCAGAAACACTGACGACATAGCTGATAGTCATACAAATGATTATGAAATTATGGGAGAGGACTATGAAACAGTTGCGAGACATGCAATAAAAGTACTAAGGTGATTTAGAAACTAAGCCTTGTTCGTAAAATACGTGATGGTCTATCACCACCATGATCTATTACAGCCCATCAAGTAGTTATTTTGCGTGCGAGTTCACAAACCTTCAATTTATTGCAATCATCTCCAGCCATCTAACTTTAAACTTCTAACCCCCTAACTACTACCACCCCTTCGTTTCGTCCTACACTAGACATTTTTAATGTGAGAGAGTCAAGGAAAAGCAGTCATTTCTAAAATAGTTATGCAAGCAGCAAACTCAGATCAATTTCTAGAGTGCAGAGAGAAATTATATTTATGGCTTTCCAGTTAGCATTTCAGGACTTAAATAAAATTAGTTTTTGAAAGGCAAAAAGTATGATAGTTCAGCTATTCAAAGCTAGAAGTAAATATGACTACAGACTTTTGTTGCTTTGAACTTGAGATAGGATGAATCTTATGCTACATTTTATAATTAAAAGCTTGAGCAGCTTAATTCAAATTCCTGCAAAGCACTTATTAATCGTTAATATTTAAAGGTTTCTTTACAAGAACTGCAACAACCACAACGTATCTGGAGTAAAGCATGTGTGATGACGATATAATAATGTCTATCAATATTTGATACATACCATATTTCCTCTAAAGAATGCCGTGGTGTTTTTCAAAAGCCGAACTTTATGATGCTGCATCCATAAGAGGGTGGTGTTCTATAGAGTGTGGCGCTCACTATGTTGTAGTCTGATACTCATATTAAAGTTAGAAGCAAGGCAGAAAAACTACTTCAGCTTGAGTTCAATAATAGGAAGGCTGTTATTCAATAAGAAAATCTACTCAAAACCAAATTACTGTAACAACAACAACAACAAAACTACATTTCCTATATCCTTAAAGATTCTAACACATAATCTCTAAACACGTTCTGGCCTCCTTAGTGTTCTCCCAGATCTGGTGGTTTCTGAAGTAGCTTGTTCATCATTTGCAATTTCAACAATCTCCGTTTCTAATAAATTGTTCTCTGTGGTCTAATGCTAAAATTGTTCTCAACTTCAAATGCTAAAATCCTCACAGGGTGAATGTACAAAGTTCTTTTTAGTTGGCATCAAATGTCTACGAAATCTTCGAATGAGTGCTCTTTTTCTGCCTTTAGAACATAAGATCTATCATTCTTATGATTTTCAACCATTTTAGCATTCCTTGACTAGTCTACACCATTATGCACTCTGACTGTACTCCACGACCCAACACGTAAAGTTCCCTTGCCCTAGAATTATACCTCTTGGAAGTTTCACTTCTAAAATCTTTTAAAATGTTTCTATTCGTTTTACTATTATCTAAAGATGGTAGCATAGTTCTTGTATTTTGATTCATAAGCAAAATGCAGGAGACTTAACACTTTTTTGATACAAGTAGTACGAAGAGCTAATAAAGCTAAAAATTTATCATACTTGCTGTAAATAGTTTTTTCTAGTGTCCTTTGAACTATCTGAATGGTTCTCTTTACTTTTCCATTGATTTATGAGAAATAAGGCCGAGAAGTATCATGAACGAAATCCCATTATGTAGCAAAGTTTTTGCCCCCATACACGTTTTTTTTATAAGAAAAAAGTGTATAAGAAAATGAGGCTCAAATCGTCAAAATCTTAAGAAAATCATAAAAAATCACGAGGCTCAATTTCCAAAATATAGTGTTTTTATAGGCCAAAAATCGGTATTTCGTCGTTTTTGCATTCAGAATGTCAAAGATGGAATTCAAACTCAAGTATAAAATATTATTAGCGAAAGTGTAAACCACTCTGGCTAGTTTATTTTATTAAAAGTTAAGAAAAATTTAAGAAAATCTCAGACTCAATTTCGGGAAAAGTTAAGAAAATTGAGGCTCAGGCAAAATAATGATTTTGTTATAAAAAAAACGTGTATGCCGAAAGCTCAGGGCCATTGTCTGCGAAAACAATTTTTGGTATACCAAATCTTGAATATATGTCCTTTGTAGCTTGAACAACAGCATTACTCTGTAAGCTAGGCAACTTGATGAGCTCAAAAAATTTGGAATGATAGTCAACTACTATCATATGGTACTTGTTTTCTAACTGGAATCAATCTGTACCAACTTTGGACCAAGGCTCTGAAGGAAGATATTGTGCTCTGTTGTAGGAAATTGCACGATTATGGGAGTGGGTTCAAGTCTCACACCTGCTACCATGTTGTACTCTAATAATTATATCAAAGTTAGAAGCAAAGCAGAAAGACTACTTCAGCTTGAGTTCAATAACAGGAGGACTTTTTCAATAAAATAATCAAAATGAGGCTAACCTCAAAACCAAATTACTGTAACAAACACAATAAAACTACAACCTGCAACATAACCGTAGCAAAGACTGTAAAAGATGTTTTAAAATTAAATAACATGTGCTCACTGTATGAAAAATATCAAAGAATATCGATATCACTGTGTCCATTACAGTTCTCGTTCATTATTTCATTACACTTTCAACTCGGAGTTCATTAGAGGGCAACCTTCTTTAAGTAGAGGCGGTTATTAGAGGGCGGCGTTCTTTAAAGAGAGGCGTTTAATTGAGGGTGGCGTTCATTGGAAGAAATATTGTACTTGAATATTATGAATTGTAATAGCTTGCAATTATTCAATTTTCTGTCGAAGAAAGGAAAGTTGGAAAAACCGCGATTCACTTGACTTTTTGGACAACATAGGGTTAACTGTTGTCCATATGGCTTTTTTATATTGTCTTTATGTTTTTTGTGTCAATAAAACGACTGCAATTTATCCTTCGAATACTTTATTTCTTCAGAAAAGCGTTGCATGCATCAGGTTAATTCTTTTCTACCTTATGAAACTCGCATTAGCACGTTTTTCTAAATAGAAAACCAGTTTGTAAGCAATTCTTTAAGATTTACAAGGCTCTAAATCACTTCAATAGCGCAATGAATAACGAAATATGTATTTACATTATATACAGATAGAGGACTGTATGTATTCTCTCCATTCAAGATCTATGACGAAGTCTTGAATTTCTTATGATCATCAAACTCTTAGGTTTGTATCATTTCTTTATCTTAGACTTCATGTGCGGAAAAATTCCCTCTCACTATCTGGGTAGAGAAATTTACAATCATCTACACAAACTCAACATCAAAGCTACATTTGGGAAGTTCATAAAATTGCAGTTCTTCTCACGGACCCTATTAGGAATTCAGCAAGAATAGGGCCCCCTTCTTACCTTTACAAAAAGACTAATCTCTTGAAAACCTCTGGGGGCCCCCTTTGACACCTCAAAAGGTTGGGGGGCCTCGGAGGTGTCCAAATCCCAACCTGCATCACCTACGCCACTGCTTTTTCAACTAACGGAAAGAAACTTATGAAATTTTCACTGAAAACTTTTTTAAACTGCAAGTAATTAGGAAGCTGATTCTATTTGCTTGTAGCCAAAACTTGCGTAGGTGCATTGCAAATCTTCTCTTCTATCTTTATCGTGTTTTTAATTTTGAGTTCTAGCCAAAATTTATAGCAAAATTTAGAATTTCGATTTTTTATTACGGTTGAACCTCGATAAGTCAAACTGCCAGGGGGACCAAAAATTTCTTCGACGTATCAAGTTTCGACTTATCGAGGTTTACTTCAAAAACAAGTGGGAAACACAAGTGGGAAATCAAGGAAAGTAAACTCACGGGGAGACAATCATTGGGGGAATATCAAGGAAGTAAACCACCAAATAGCGAAAACACTCACGGTTGCCTAAATGAGGAAAGGATGAACTATCAAAACAAGGGAACTATGGTAAACAGGCTAAAATGAACATAAGTAAAGAATACGTGGCTAAGAACCTTAGGAGCGTAGATTTGTGGATGTGCAATTGTGGATAGAAAATCTTATCTTAGATTTGTGGATGATACTTTTTGCATATTTGGAAATTCAATGTTTTCTTAATTATTTGAATCGCTAAAATCCTAAAATTAAATTTACACATGAGCTTGATGAAGATAATTCGTTACCATTTCTGGATATTCTGGTTGCACATGCTGAGAATGGCTTCTCTAATAACTTACTAACTTATATCGGAAGAAAACCTTCACTGGTTTATACACTCATTTTGCTAGCCTTTCACCGGTTCAGTATAAAATTAATCTCATTTCTGTTCTTATCTATCGTGCTTTTCAAATTTGCTTGTCATATATAGCCTTTCACAGGCAAATATGTAACATCAAACGGTTTCTACAACAAAATCGTTTTCCATTACAGCTTATTAATCGTATTATTAAAAGGTTTTTCGACAAGCAACATTTAGTTGATATGAAGCCCAGTAGTGTCCCTAAGCTCCCCATATCTCTTTTTCTTCCCTATCTAAGTGTCTATAGTGTACACCTTAAGAAACAACTTACTAAATTTCTTGGTAAAGTTTACCCCCATTTTGACTTTAGGATTGTTTTTCGGGCTAATGAACCTATTGGTAGCCTTTTCCCCTTTAAAGATCGTGTCTCTAGTCACGTTTGCTCCTCTGTTGTTTACAAGTTTACGTGTAGTAGCTGCTGTTAATTCATGAAGGGCTAGTTCATCCTATAACCTGTGCGAGTCTAGGGCTTCTAACTTCTAACGTAATGTGATCTGTTAACTCAAACTTCTCGCATAAAAACTACTCTACATAAACCACGAGGTATATCTCTATATCACAACAACAACAATAATCACGGCTCCTTCGCAATGCCGTATCAACATAACTAAGTAATGTCGTGAATATTATATTACTCCCCTTTTTAAAAAAGTCTGAATGAGAGTCTATGCAGTTCAACGTAAGTCCGATGGTATAGGTTCTCAGTAACGACTCGGCGCTTGGCATTTACATTTTCACGATTGTTCACATCTTCTTGTTCAACTTTGAGTTTATGATAATTATCATTATTATGCTCAAATTCAGATNTTTGCATATTCGAGATCCCATGAGATAGCGCATGCGTAGTGAATGTCATCTTGCGTAGCATTTTGTGAATGATAGTCTAAGTCTTGAACAGAGGAAAGAAAATTACACCTTTGCGGGGGAGAAGTCCTATAGAAACGACAGAAAAGGTTGTTCTTTATTGAGTCATAGCTGGAGCAAAGAGTTATAAACGAGAACAAGCAGTTTCTAAGCGAGTCCAAGACCTCGAGAAATGATGAAAAACGACGAGGAGAGTCAGGACGAAGGTCTTGCTAAAAGGCCAGCAAAAGCCAACGATACCTCTACCAAGGAATCCCGAAAGGGGAAAATTCCTTCAGAAAAAGTTTCGGAAAGGGAAAAGGATCAGAAAGAGCTTTTAAGGCGGGAGAACCTTCCTCGAGCCTTAAGGCCAAACGTCAACAACATGGCCTAGGCGACTCGGCGCCAAAGCCAAGCCTACATGATGAGGCGAGCAAAAGAAAGCTAGCCGATGATGTTGAAGATATCAAATATTAGCAAGCCAGAATAGCTGGATCGTTAGCTAGTATCACTCCAGTCATAGCTGAATTAAAAAATGCACATGACAACTATAACGATCAGGCAGCGGAAAAAATGTCAGAAAGTGACATTGAATCTGTCGCTAAAGAAAGCGATCAAGCTGTGGACGAAGACGTCCATGAGCCGCCAGCGAAAAAATGTAAGCTAGAACTCAAAGGAGTTCTGGCTGGCATGCCAAAAGTTGTCAATGAGACGCTGCATAACGGAGAGAATCTTAATGCCGATCTCTCAATACTGATAACAGACCTGCTATGTCAGGGTACGAGTAAAGAATCTCGAGACGAGCTGGTTGAAAAATACCCAACCCCGTGAAATTGCTAACGCCCTGAAGTTGTTCGTGTCAATCCTGAGATATTTCTTAGTGTGCGGAAAGACGTCAAATCAGATGGAGTGTGCTTCAAAAAGCACAGAAGCCACTATTAAAAGGAATCACAGCAGGCGCCAAAGGGCTAACTGACCTCATTGATGCCAGTGAAGCCGAAGATAAAGCATTTTTANAGAGAAGTTAATGACTAATACAATGCAGGTGCGGTCAGGTAGCCTGTCATTGTTAAGTGATGCCTCGCATGAAATAGATTTACGGATGCGAGCTCTGTTTAAATCAGACATGAAATCTGAATACCGCTTGCTGTGCAGTGATAACATCCTGTCAAAGACCGTTTGTTTGGGAACGAGCTGGGACAATCAGTAAAGGACTTGACTACAGCTAGCAAAGTTACATCCAAGATAGCATCACGACACACAGGCTACAAGAGAAGTACCTCTTCTAGCAGTCAGCATGCAAGACCTGATAATAAAAGAAATTTTCCTTTTTTAGGCCGGGGCAGAGACTATACTGGAAGGCACAAAAATGCGTACACAGAGTACAGAAATACACCCCAGAAAAATATCTCCCAGTATCAGCCTCGCAAGTAAATACTGGTTCCAAGATATTTGTTCCGTATTTTAAGGTAAGCAAGAGAAGCAACCGTGTTTTCCATGAAAAATTTAATGCAGAGAAATCCATTTTGCAAAGTGATGATATACTGGCCAACCAGCATTTAACATTGGCAGGCCGTCTCAAATTTCATAAAAATGAATGGGAAAAGCTAACCTCAGACAAGGCAATCCTCGATGTTGTTATGGATTATAAAATTAACTTCATGGAACCCCCTATAGCAACATCAGTACATCAACCACAATTTACACAAGTTGAAGAGAAAGCTCTTCCGATGGTACTAGAGGACTTTTTGAAAAACAAGTAATTGAAAGTTCTACGCATGAAACAGGTGAATTCATATCACCAGTTTTTCCACGTCCCAAAAAGAATGGGAAGTTACGACTTATATTAAACCTTAACAACTGCATGAAAATATCCTTCTAATTCACTTCAAAATGGACACAATCCAGTCTTGTATAAATCTAATGAAGAACAACTGTTTCATGGCATCCCTTGATCTAACAGATGCTTAATATGCAGTGTCACTACACCCCTCCTCGCAAAAGTACCTGAAATTCCTGGTTGGGCACACAGTTGTATAAATACATAGCACTGCCCAATGGCCTTTGCTCTGCAACTCGAATTTTGACTAAACTCGGGAAATCAGTGTATTCTGCTTTACGAGCTAGAGGACTCATTTCAAGTGGTTACCTGGATGACAGTTTCCTATTAGGAATGTCATATGATCAATGCAAAATGAATGTAAATGAAACTTCCAATTTATTTCGAGATTTAGGGTTTTATATTTCAGATGAAAAATCTATAACCAAGCCAACCCAAAATATAGAGTATTTGGGCTTTATCCTGAACTCTATCGACATGACAGTCAGCTTAAACAGCACACAAATTGCAACTATTAAATCAGTTTGTACCGACAGTTTAAACAAAAATACATTTAAAATCAGAGAAGCAGCACAGCTAATAGGCACTTTAGTCTCATGTTCTGTTGGAGTGGAATCTGGCCCTCTTTTCTACAAGCAACTCGAAATTGAAAAGATTGCGGCTTTAAAACAAATCAACGGAATTTTTGATGCACATATGCATTTTTCTCCTGTAGCCATCAATAATATACAAAGGTAGCTTGGAAACTCCCAAAAATGTGTTAAGACAGTTTGCCACAATAACCCCGACTTCACCCTTACAACTGATGCTTCACTAGCAGGGTGGAGTGCACATAGACACGACTATGGATGTGCAGTTGGCAGATGGCTTGAAAAGGAAAAGACCAAACACATCAACTGTCTTGAACTTGAGACCGCAAAATTAGGCCTACAATCCCTTAGTAAGGATGAAGCTAATGTTCACATACATATAAAACTAAACAATGTTACTGCCATAGCCTTCATCAATAATATGGGTAGCACGTGAAATATGGTTGTGGTGCATCCCAAAAAACAGATGGCTCAGTGCTACACATGTTCCTAGAATACAAAATGAAGCAGCATATAGGATGAGCAGAAAATTTATTGATAGAACAGAATGGCAACTTAACCCCTCTGTTTTCAAACATCTAATAAAAGTATGGGAAGGCCAGATATAGACCTTTTTGCTTCAAAAAACAACTATCAGTTAAAACCTTTTGTGTCATTTTTTGTTTAATTTGGAAAAATATGTTTTTTTATTTATTTCCAACATTTAAGAGCAGCCGTGGCCTAGCGGTAATGCACTCGACTCAGACCAACATAGTCCTGGGTTCGAGGCCCGACGCAGGCCATTGGTGACGTCAGGAAGGGCATCCGGTCCTAAATGCTCGTGCCAGAACTAAAAGCCCTCTCAGAGGCACTCTCCAAGCCCCAAGAAACTGGTGGAAACGGAGGTAAAATCGAGAATTCGAGAAATTTATTTCCAACATTTAGCATGTTATATAAGGTACTTCAGAAGCCTCAAGAAGATCAAGCCGAAGGCATACTCATAGCACCATTGTGGAAGACTCAAACCTGGTTCCCAAAGATGTTACATATGCTGATGGAACCACCTGCACTACTCCCCAAAGACAAGAGCGTGTTGCAGTTGCCCCACAACAGGACAGTGACTCATCCACTGTAACCAAAGTTAAGACTGATGGCATGCTTCTTATAAGTGGACGACTCAAATTACAAGACATTTCAGAGACAGCTTGCGAAATTATCTTATCATTATGAAGAAAAGGAAACACAAAGCAATACAGAGTTTTCTTGGATAAGTTGACAAAACATGCCTCGCAGAGAAATCAAGATCCCAGTGCACCAACTGTAGCCAATGTTATTGATTTTCAAACAGATCTATATGATTCTGGAATGAGCTATTTAGCTATAAACAGTACTCGATCCACACGACCTGCAGCCGTTGAACTGCCGGATAGTGCTCTAAAAATTGGAGAACATCCTTTAATTAGAAGACGTGTGAAAGGAACGTATCTGAGCAGACCACCCCTTCCAAGATATAATTGAACTTGGGATGTTTGCAAGGTGTTAGATCTACTGAAGACATGGAGTCCATCGTCAGAGTTAGATTTACGATTACTTATTCTCAAGTTAGTTATGTTTTGCATGCTAGGTACTGGAAAAAGATGTCAATCAATCCATTTGATGGACCTTAAACATGTTTCCCAAAACAAATGATCTTACATATTCTGTCTAGACGACCACCTCAAATAATCTATGCCATTAAAACAAAACCCAGAACTGGTATTACCTGCCTTTCCAGCAGATAAGAGACTATGTGTAATGACTTGCTTTGACGCTTATATTGCAAGAACAGAAACTGTTCGGAAAACGCAGAACACAAGGCTATTTCTTAGCTACACTAAACCTTACCATCTTGTCTCGAAAAGCACTCTTTCTAGATGGGTCAAATATGTGATGGAAAAACAGGCATAGATATAAAAATATTTAGATCTCATAGCACCAGATCAGCATCTACTTCTGCTGCACTTAGAAGTAGCGTCCCTTTAGATGTCATAATGAAGGTTGCCATATGGTCAACAAAGTGTACTTTTGCTAAATACTACAACAAAGATGTTCAGAAAGACACTGACTATGGAAGTTCAGTCTTAAGTTGTGCACTGTAAATAATATCCGTGTTTGTTATAGATCATATTATTAGTTCTGTCTCTGAACAAATGGTTTGCTCTTAGAGAGACTGAAATACTCCGGCCCATGAAACTTTGAAGTCTCATGGGATCTCGAATATGCAAATGAGGAGGTAGAATTAACCAATTAAACGAGGCTAACTGTAAGGTGAAGTTTGATTGGAATTCTACCTCATTGTTGCATTAGATGTAACTTGCTGAAAAATTTTGCACCATTAAATTCTATACTGATTTCATTTACGTTGGGTATGGGGTACCTGACTCGCTTGATAGCTTTATTTGGCATTCTCATATCAACACAAATTCGAAACGAGTCATCTTCTATGGGGACAGCAACAATTGGCGATACCCACTGCGCAGGAGAGTCCTCGGGAACTGCTTCAATAATACCTTCACGTTCTAGCTTCTTCAATGCGGCTTTTACTTTTTTACAAACTGTGAAATGGTACTCTTCCTGTGGTTGTGCGTGAGGAATTGCATTCTCATCAATGCATAATTTCACCGAATATCCTTTCAACTTGCCTGTGCCAGTAAAAACTGGTTTATATTTTTGCACTACTTCGTTTATCTGTGGATTGTCACTTTTGATTTACGATTCGTCCGGTTTTTTCTTCATTTCTGGGGTCGTTTTGTTCAAATTGATGCTTATAATTCCCATTTCTAGTGCAGTACATGCGGATAACAAACACTCACTGTTTTTTGTTTCACAACAAAGAATGTAGCAACGGTGTAACGTGATTTCTTTTGAATAAGGGACTCAAATTTCCCTAGAAACTGCACTGGTTTGGTGGTATTACATGGATATGCTTTTGTTTATAACAAGTTGATTTCTTTCATCTGGTCAAACGTGTTTTTGTCAATGACGTTAATTGTTGAACCCGTATCAAGAAAAATAGGCAATTTATATCCACTTACTGTAACATTTACATGAGGTGTGGTATTGATGACCTTGCTTTTGTGTTACCAACCGCATACATGTAATCATCTTCACTGTCATCGTTCTCAAGTTGCAATGGCCTAACTTCACTAGAATTCTTACCACTATTGAAGCTGGTATTGTTTTGTTCCGAGCTTTTAGAACTTCTGCTTACCACAGCAGAATGGTTGGGCTTTTTACATTCTCTGCCTGTTTTTCCTTTTGCTGGGCAGGGTCCCTTCTTCGGAACTTTTCCTCCACAATTATGGCGCACTTTCTGTATTCTTTTGCTTTGAGCTGCTCTAAACTGGTGTGTTCTTTCTGTCTTTTCCTCCTTAGACTCTATGTCTTTATCTTGATACATACTGGCTTCATCTCTTCTCCCGTCAAGAAGCATGTCTTTCAAGGAAAATTTGGATCTTTTTCGAATCCTGGATGAACGCCCTCCAATTATTATTTGCTCTTCTATCTCAAAAGTTTCATCTGCAAACTCACAAGTTTGCAGATGAAACTTTTGTATGGAAGCTGTCTAATGTTTCAGCTTCTCCTTGTTTCGTTTCACGAAATCGATAAACTTCATAGAACTCATTCTTCTGAGGCTCGAAGTATTGCGTTAACTGTTGTTTGGCGTGTTGAAAGCGTCTTCTCCCGTATCCGATAACTGGGCAAAAATCTCTCATATTCTTGGACCAGCTTGATACAACAACAAGGCTTTTTGTCGTTTGGCGCATGTAATTCCATCGGCTACAAGGAAAGTATCAAAACCTTGCAACCATAGTCTCCAACGCGTCGCTAAGCTTACTCCGATATCTGCGTCCAGTACAAGTTGAGGAACAGGCTGCAGATTTACTACCATCATATGTATGATTTAGTTTTATCCTCGTCGCTACTGTTAATTCTTGAAGGGCTAGCTCATCTTATAACCTATGGGAGTGTAGGGCTTCTATCTTCTAACGTAATGTGATCTGATGACTCAAACTTCTCGCATAAAAACTACTCTACATAAACCACGAGGTATATCTCTATATAGCAACAACTACAATAATCACGGCTCCTTCACAATGTCGTATCAACATGACAAAATAATGTCGTGAATATTACAGCTGCCAGGCTACTTACTATGGCAAAACATCACGCCATTTCATTGTTCGCTGGAGAGAGCAATTAGGGAGTAATAAAAAGGGTAACAGCGTTAAAGGCGCCTCGTCAGCCATTAGGAAGATCATATAAAAGACATGGGTCACAGTGCATATTCTTTACTTATGTTAATTTTAGCCTGTTTACCACAGTTCCCTTGCTTTGATAGTTGATCCTTTCCTTATTTAGGCAATTATGATTGTTTTCCCTGTTTGGTCTCCCGGTGAGTATACTTTTCTTGATTTACCACTTGTTTTTCCCACTTGTGGTTTTCTTTAATTTTACCTATAAAACTTCTTATTGCCACTTTCATATTAGCTGAGGATGAGACATGATGTCTCGAAACGTCCTGTATTTCATAGGTAAAGTCCTCTTGGTTGTGTCTTAACATCGGTTACGTCTTAATAACATCGGTTCTTCTGGTATGTCGAACTAATGAACTCTGAAATTTCGAATTAAATAACAAAGAAAGGAACTCTTTCTGACATGTTTCTCGTCGTGGCTCTCTCTTGAAATTTATAGTTCCAAAAGGTTCTTAAATTTTAGGCTGTCTAATAATAAGTTGATCATAAGCCGGTTTCTTGTAAGAAAAAAAGACACTTGTAAAGTAGAAGGGCAAGCAATAAACTTTTGATCGTATTTTCTATGAAATTAGCACCTTTGTTCGACTTAAACGGAGTTATTTGCTGAAAGGAGTTAGCAAATTATTCGACATATCAAGTTATTCGACTTACCCTGAGGCCAACTTATAGGGGTATTTATTGTACATAAAGCATACCAAAACTAATGGAAGTAAGAAAATGTTCGAGATCGGAGGAGTTTGACTCAAGCGGTAGTTAACTTATCGAAGTTCTACTGTAATAAGGAATTTGGTCACTGGAGACTCAAGGTTAAGGAAGAACTAGGCCATGAGCTACTCTGGTGTGCCGAATTATCGTTTCTCCCGATAATTAATTTTTGAAGTTTTTCCAACCCCACCACTCTTATTCCAATCCTGTAGCGATAGTGTAGTTTCCTACACCCATATTTTGTTTACGTCTTCACTGCAATTTAGTTTTAAATTTAAAAACTTTCAAGAATGTTTTAGAACTAAAATGATACCAAAAATTAGAAGGCACTTGTTACTAGGCCTTGAGCCCCTCAGAAGAATGCTGCCCCTATGTTGCCCCATTGTCCTAATGCGCTTCCGGCACGCCTCCTTTAAGCCTTCTCATCTCTAAAGCTTTTCTCTTCCGAAATGTTTGCACTACCTGAAATATAATTTTTAATACAAAACGCTTAGACGATATGCGCCAAATATATATTTGAAAATGTAATGTGCCCTCTTTCTATCTCGACTACCCATTTACTCTAGTATCTCCCTCTGTAGGAAATATTCCTTCTATTCTTGCTCGTTCGATGAGATAGTAATTAGCAAACACAGATCAATTCCAATAAAAAACACAGTTTACGTTTTGCCTTCATGGATAGCTCATTCGGCTCTCAATTGTTAAGACTGACTAAAATTTTACCTGCTAAAGCTTAACATGCAGTAACAAGGAACTATGACTCAACTAAACTAGCCAATCAGAATTTTTACAAATAGTATGATATATTTGCTTTGGCCAACGCCTTAACAATATTCTAATTCGTTAACTGTATGGAGGTACAGTCACTTTCCGGGATCTCGTTTTCAATGTGAGATTCTTACGCAAAATCATATACAAAGAATAGAAATGAAAAAAAGTTATAATTACTTGAAATGTTCCGACCTTTGAATACTTAAATGAATGAACACAACTAAGAAATGACTACATAACCACGTGCCTCAGTTGACTTGGAAATGCAATTGCTAAGTGGCGATACGCGCGTTTCCCGACACCCTCTATCTTGAACTATTTCCCTGCGCCTCTACTTCTACAAAATCGCCTGTCTATACCAAACCTCCTTGCCAATACAAAATTACACTGCATCAATTAACATTTCCCAGAAATCATCCCTCTCTAAATCCGTTTACTGGCGTTGTTTCGCAACTCGTCATACTAAGCACTATTGTGTAAACAAATATCATTATCGATGAATTATAGCAGATCTCTTTTCACAGATATGTTCTCCGTGCTCTACGCATACCGGGGCTTGCATTTGCTGCAGTCAGCACCCATACTGTAAAATCATTCTTCACAACCAGCACCTGATCTGTCATTAAACTTTCTGTTTAATAGTTAGGGCAGTCAGATTTTTACTTTATTTTTCAACTTTAATTTTAAGTATCCCCAAGTGAAACCCTTTCTGATTTCAACGTAGAAACATACAACACACGTTCAGAAATTTATTCTCCCAACGCGTCTTTTCAAATAACTCTGTTGAGAAGCAAAATGTTCGTTCCTCCTATTCTCTAATTCTCGGAAAGCAAATCATTAGCGGACGGGTTTGAAATTCAGAAGTAAAGGTTTTGGAATTGCATATATCTTCCCCCAAGACAAGCTTTTGAGTCCTTATTATAGCCCTGAGAATAATTTCTACACCAGTTGCGGTAGCGGTTATTAAGGGTCGGCAAATTCTCGGCAAAAGTAGTTGACCAATAGCTAAATATAAAATTCTTTTATATGAAAATCCTTTTTTGCGTGATTCTCGATTTTCTTGTGCACTTTTTCTTTTGAAAAACACGTGAAATCGACAATTATTCCCAAGTGTTTGTCGAATACATTTGTTTCTTCTAAAACACTTGGCAAATTGAGCCCCTTTGCCCCTCCTGAATTTGTTTAAAAAACCGCCACTGACCAGCTGATAAAGTGCATAAGTGCAGTGCATACATAAGTGTATTGCACTCTGTTTTGGACTTTCTGACTTTATTTTGACGAACTTTGATTTTTTGACTTCTCGACCTACCTGTTAATACCTAGACGTACCACCAGTTACTATTTGCTTACGATCGTAGAGGATTCCTCCTACCACTTCTTAGAAATCACACCTCTATAATCTCATTGGCATGGTATGCCACAGGAGCACCAAATCATACAATGAGAAACTTTCAGGCCATTGACAATACGTAAACACTTTCCTCACATAGGCATATGCTTCTCTGTTCCAGTTAATGCTCGATTGCTTGGAAAGTAACGAAAAATATAAAGACGGGGGATGCTGCGCAAAAAAAAGACGGGCTATTCAAAAGGGTTGAGTGATCAGAATTAAAATTTTCCTGTTACGTACTGTTGTGAATGAGCATAACCTGAAAAAATCATAGGTTCAAATGCGTTTCATAGTTCAGCTATCTATAATATATTACATAAAATGTTATATATGTTAAACAAAGATCCGTATCAATCCAGACTTTATGAATCGTATTTTTAGATATATGAATCTTCATACATGTACCCTAAGACGAGCCATTTTTACTACACAACCTTGTTGATTACATCTGAAAACAATTGTGTCAATTCTATTTGAAACTGTGTTGTACATGGAATTGACACAGTTGCTTATAGGTGTAATCAAATTTGGAACAATTTACCTGATGAAGTAAGAAATTCAATTGGGTACATTACATGGGCATTTTTATAGCTCAACCCAGGGGTTTTTTAAGAGAATACTGGAACTACACATAAAATCTAGCGATGCCGTGTTGAACGATTAAATCTTAGTTACAGGGAGGTAGATTAATGCAACTATCTCGTATAATTCCAAATCTGGTTGCGTTTCTCCAATCACTTCATACCTAATTCTACCAATTTTACTGCTATTTGCTTTCCTACATCTCTTGGTCATCACGTAATAAACCTTTGAACAGCACAGTTTTTTTTATTGCAACTGCACAATCTTTTTAGAACTGCACATGTTGTGTGGAACTGCACGTTAAAAAAACCCTGGCTCACCCTTGCATTAATGTAGGGTACCCCCCCCCCATTATTCGTTTGTGTTCTGTTACTTTTGCATCGTCACCTGCCGCTGTCAAAGTGGCGTGCAGTTGTAACAGAATTAGTATTCACGTTGAACACTTGCATTAATTGAGTTCTATTAGCTTTTAGACCATAAATTCTTGTTTAGTTGCCATTAACTTACATATAGTATGTTACTTTATTAAGTCATAATTTATGCTATGTTCATTACTATGTTTTTCTTAAAATTTAGATTTTTAATTTAGCAGCTGTAGAGATGGCAGTAATTTGCTTAGTAAAGTAGGCTAGGTTTTTATTTTATCCCAACTTTAAAAAAAATATAAGAAAATTAACCAGATCGAAACTTTCATGCACGCCCGCAATATCCTGCCAGTGCAGTACCCTCTGCGTTTGGCAATATTGGATGCTTACAATCAGTCTAATGGTTCTCTCGCCCCGCATTACAAAGTTTTGATGTTGGAATCGTGAGAAAAAACTAAGAAAGTATCAGTACAAGGTTGGAAAAACTTTATTGTACATGTCCCAAATCGGTTGTGACAGAATGAGTTGAGTGTGCGAGTTTTCAAACCAAAGAAACCTCTGGCATTCCCCTTTCCCGTTCTCAAGCAATCTAACACCAGGCACAGTTACTGTGGATTGGTGTGGGGATGAGATTCTCCACTTATTAGGTAACAGCTTGGTAAATGTGTGTACATTATCAGCAAAATGGAAATTTAGTTGTGGTGGGTAAACAGTATTTTCCCATAGATTCGCTCGGCACACCCACTTCTTAAAATTGTCAATGTACACTCCGATTGAAAAGTGATATCATTATTCAAGAGCCCGTAGTTGCTCCTAACGAAACTATGCGCAGTACTAACTTTTTTATTCTTAATTGTTTGTAAACTTTTCAATAAAAAACATTAACATTCAGGAGAGACCATCCTGGTTGTAACATTTCGCTCTAAATCCTTCAAACATCCAATGTTGTCTTTTATATTGTCTTTCTATGTATGTTTTAATGGCCTACAGGCTACTAATTTAAGAACAAATGAAGAATAATATGGCTGCAACATTTAGGAGAAACCAAGAACAGCCAGCCTGACCCTCAATATTACTTGTTCTTATTAAAAAAGAGTGTAGTGTTTTCTCTCTTTTAAGGATCGAAACTATACGTATGCAGAGGTGTCATGAAAGGGTGACGGTATTTTGCTTCCTAGAATGAACTGTTTACGAACTGTTTATGAACGGCGTTTTTGTTTTTTAAACTATTGCGTTGTGCATCCTAAAATGTTACGACTACATCGCTGTACGTATGACTAGCATCTATGATCATAACAATAATGCGCGTAATTTACGTCTTTTCGTAGGAAACAAACTTTCTGCTTTCAGCCTTAAATGTTTCTTAAATAGTTAAGACTTCCAATGACAATAGCAACTAAGATTAGGTAACAGGGATGCAAGAAATAGGATTTTCAGTGTACTTGAGGCTTGCAATTTATGCTTTTCTATTTTATTTCTAGTTTACGTAGAAATTTTCTGGTGAACAATTTTTTAAGCTATTGTTTGAAATTCAGCCTATGTTTCTTCATGTTTCTTATAAAAACACGAGTAACACGGATAAGCATGGTCATGTGATAACGTTGACGTTAACTTTTGTATTCTAATAGAGGACAAAGTACAGGTACCTAGTTTCTTGAAATTCGTGGAAGCACTACTTAATGAATGAAACAACACAGGAATCCCCTTTTGCTATATAACGAAGACTCCCAAACATCGTGGTCATCCAGGCCATTACAAGAGTGTACAGCCAGAGGAAGAGAGCGCGCAAGAGTATTTCAACAAGGTATGTTCAAGCACGCTTTTTCTACAAACCGATTTCAACTGTCAAATTCTACCCAGCAATCACTAGCCTCAAAGTATTTCATGGGCAAACCACAGACAGCTATAGAAGTGAAATTGGACATTTAATTTGACATCTATAGTTGTCTGTGCTTTGCCCCTGAAAGGCCTTGAGATTGGTGATTCTTGTACACTATAATTATTGGACGACTTTTGCAATCGTTTGGTCCAAATTGGTTAGTACATGATTCTAACATTTTTTCACTTTCATTATCACGTGAAGTTGCGTGGCGTGCATTTTTTCTGGTAGGGGTGGGGGGAGTGTAAAGAATAATTTACCCACAGAAGCAGGAAAAACTAAGAATTTACTGACAGCGGTGTGAATTTACCGACAGAATTTTTTCTTGTAAAAACTCTGTATTTTTATTTGTTAACTTAATGGTAGAAAGTGCATTTTGACTGCGTCGTAGCAAAGCATGCAGTCATGCACTTACGTAGGTCACTGGATCTGAATTTACTGACGAGATCACCGAAGATTGAGGATGTGACACCCCTCAGCCCCCTCTTGGCAGCTACGCGCCTGATTACACCTTTAGAAGGGCACTGTTTTGCAAAATAGTTGCTGTTGACAGCTGGGGGTACACAAGTTTCCAAGCTTTGATTTTTGCTAATATTGGCATTTGATGAAAAAAACTGTTCATACATGCAACAAGAAAGTTCAGTACTGGATTCTTGAGACTTAAAGTTCGATATTTATCTGTTTACAAAAAGTCATGTACTCTGGTGTACAGAATAATCGTCCCCCCCTCCGACTATTTATTTTTGAGAATTTTTCTATTAATTTTCCAAACTTTTGAGGACGTGAATTTATAATTTGCCCTATATGTGAACCAAAAACGAAAATCCATTATAGTTAATAATGGACAAAGTTCTCATTTTACACGTTCTTTTTATAAGTGTTAACCTTTCCCAGGATTACGAAGGACAGGCTAAGATGAGTGAGTTCTTCGACAACACTGCAATTATAAATAATCAACCAACAGCATGTATTTTAGCAATATAAACTCACGAATTATGAAGGGCGACCAACTTTAGAGCTCAAACCTTTACTCTAAACTTCGGCTAAACGCAGGGCCGTAATTTCCACGAAAACGTTGAGGGGGCTAATTTCTAGCGTACGTTTGTTAACCTTGACTATCGCAATGACCGTAGGTCATTGCCTAAAACAGCTGGGGGTCTGGGGGCGCTGTAAGCCACCCAGCGGGTCTAGGACAGAGCCCTGGCAGGGGTCCAGGAGGCGGAGCCCCCGGAAACTCCAGAGATTTTGCCATCTCTGAGGCCTTAAAATGACTTAGGATCACGAAAGTACTCTTTCTGCACGGTAATAAAACAATACCAGAAATAATTACTGTATAGCCTTTGTCTGCAAGTGCACAGGTATGGCAAATCACAGAATCACTATCTTCCCGGTAATGCAAAAATGTAAATTGATCAAACCACTTGGGGTTGAACGCTCGCTTCTGCTTCCCTGTGTCTCTCATAGAAAACTTTATTGATCTTGGTTGGTGTGGCTTTTCCGGAAAATCGCCAGTAGATGAAGAGCTCTTCCCAGAATCTGCAGATGCCATTTTGAAAAATGATCTGCTTTCTTTCTCCGCTTATATTTTGTAGAAGGAGAAATCCAATTTGTTCTTTCTTTGTATGATGATTCAATTCGAGACTCGGATTCGAGATTGAGATTCGAAATGTGTAATTTTAATAACAATTTTAATAAAAAGCTTCTTTTGTGAATTGAAATTTGCATTTTTTAAAGTTTTAAAGCGTCTAAAAATACAATGCCGTTATTATAACAATTTCTGCAATATAGAAGAAGTCTGGCCTAAGCGTGGCCAAAATAAAAAAGAAAAAGTTTAGAATATGAAGTGAATATACTGTAGTGCCCCCCCTAGTAATCTACCATGTGGTTATTGATGTTGATGCATTCTCTGACCTTCTAAACGCAGTATACTTTACATAAAACAATTTTTGTATCATCAAAATTATTGGGGGGCTTCAGCCCCCTAGCCCCCAGAAATTACGTCCCTGGCTAAACGTCTTCTAAAACTTCACAAAAAGGCTGCTACTTTTCTTTTATTCAAGACGTTCTCTCTACTCTAAACTTGGCACGCCCTTCATGAAGCTAATAATACTAATTTAGATTAACCAATAAAATAACAGAACAAAATTAAAAGTCAGCACAACAACAATCCGCTGCAAAGCATAGTCTATAGTTCACCAGAAGCGCCCTCTTAGCGTCACATAAGGAACCACTTCATAACGAACCTACATGTAGACGGCCGAAATATCTAAGGAGCTTATACTGCTAACGGAAAAAACTAAGGAACTCTTCAATTTTAAAACTTTTTGTAACTGCAAATAATCAAGAATTAGGAAACCGTTTCCATTCATTTACAGATACATTTCTAAGCTTCTTTCCTTACTTATTTGTGCTACTTCTTAAAGGTAAAATTCCAAATTTCGATGTTTTCTTGTGTCTGTACAACTTTTGTGGTACTGTTTGTGCAGTGAAAATTAAGGAACGTTAAGTACTAGAATTTGATAGAAAGAAATCCAAAACTAAGGAATTTTTTAAACTAGGCCTTGAGCTAGGTTCCTTATAAAAAGCGTGTAGTTGGAATCGTCAAGCCAGTGCTATAGATATAAGACTTATTCCAATTCCCAATTTGTTAAATTTTCAAATATCTCCAACCCTCCCCCTTATTCCAACCCCCATCTATTTAATTTTCAAGAAGTTTCCAACCCCTTATTTATTGCACCCCACAATTTTTCGGTACTCTCGAGTATCTGATGTTGGCCACTCTCTGACAGTTTGACTTCTGTTATTTACTATGATTTGTAAAACAGGGTGTTTGAGCTTTTTATTAATGCATCCGGCAACAGTTATTGATACTACATTATCTATGTTTATTGCACACTTGGCTCATTCATTATCTTTTCACACTACATGATACCTGAAGACTAGCTGTTATATAATGCCCGCTGCGCGTGCATATCTGCAAATTAGCCTTGGAGAGACAAGAAGTACCCCCACTTACATGCATGAATTGATGACAACACATGTTGCTGTGAAGGACCATGTGACCCCCTGAGGGGTGTGGTTGAATTTCAGAGCAAAATTGTTGATAAAATTTGCGAGAAATGATAGTGAAAAAATGATCGCAAACCTACGCTAGGCTACACGGTTCAATAACAGAAAGGAGGGAATGTAGAACCGTGTAGCCTAGCGTAGGTTTGCGATCATTTGTTCACTATCATTTCTCGCAAATTTTATCAACAATTTTGCTCTGAAATTCAACCACACCCCTCAGGGGGTCACATGGTCCTTCACAGCAACATGTGTTGTCATCAATTCATGCATGCAAGTGGGGGTACTTCTTGTCTTTCCAAGGCTAATTTGCAGCTATGCACGCGCAGCGGGCATTATAGTAAAGAATACGTGACTTAGAACCTTAGGGAACTAAAATAGACAAAGGGGAATTGAGGAGCTCTGAAAATTAAACGTGGACGATCTCTAAGAATAAGAAGACGCATGTGTTAGCAAATCAAGTTCGTTGTTAGTTCTATCAATAACAGAAAAGTTGTCTAAGGAGTCACTGTGACCAGCGTCTTTAATATGATCCCTAATGACTGACGAGGCGCCTTTAACGCAGTTACTCTTTTTATTAATCCCAAAATGCTCTCTACAGCGAACAATGAAATGGCGTGATGTTTTGCCATGGTAAGTAGAGAGTTTGCGATTCGATACGTAGCTCACTACGACAACCCTTAGAAGCTTGGACACCAGTGCGACTGCGCATGCGCTATCTCACGTGATCCTGAGTATGCAAATGAGGAGGTAGAATCTGAATTTGAACATGATTATAATAATAATCATGAACCCAAAGTTGAACAAGATGTGAACAATCGTGAAAATGTAAATGCTCCTAATGGACGATCTATATGAAATCGCCAAGCGCCAATTCGTAACTTAGAACCTATACCATCGGACTTACGTTGAACTGTATAAACTCTCATTCAGACTTTCTTAAAAAGGTGGAGTGATGTAATATTCACGACATTATTTTGTTATGTTGATACGGCATTGAGAAGGAGCCGTGATTATTGTTGTTGTTGCGATATACCGATATACTTCGTGGTTTATGTAGAGTAGTTTGTATGCGAGAAGTTTGAGTGAACAGATCACATTACGTTAGAAGTTAGAAGCCCTAGACTCTCATAGGTTACAGGATGAGCTAACCCTTCAAGAATTAACAGCAGCTACTACACGTAAACTTGTAAACAACAGAGGAGCAAACGTGACTAGAGACACGATCTTTAAAGGGGAAAAGGCTACTAATAGGTTTATTAGCCCGAAAACAATCCTAAAGTCAACATGGGGGCAAGTTTTACCAAGAAATTTAGTAAGTCGTTTCTTAAGGTGTATACTATAGACACCTAGATAGGGAAGAAATAGAAATATGGGGAGTTTAGGAACACTACTGGGCTTATATCAACTAAATATCGCTTTTTGAGAAACCTTTTAATAATGCGATCAATAAGCTGTAATGGAAAACGATGTTGTTGTAGAAACCGTTTGATGTTACATATTTGCCTGTGAAAGGCTATATATGACAAACAAATTCGAAAAGCACGATAGATAAGAACAGAAATGAGATTGATTTTATACTGAACCGGTGAAATGCTATCAAAATGAGTGTATAAATTAGTGNGAAGGTTTTCTTCCGATATAAGTTATTAGAGAAACCATTCTCAACATGTGTAAACAGAATATCAAGAAATGGTAACGAATTATCTTCCTCAAGCTCATGTGTAAATTTAATGTTAGGATGTTGGCCATACAAATAATTAAGAAAGCATTCATCTTGAGTACTGTTTTCAAAAATGCAAAAAGTATCATCTACAAATCTACGATAAAATACAGGCTTATAATCAGATGTACATTTAGACAGAAAATTTTGTTCAAGAGCGCACATAAATATGCAAACTAGGCCCCAGCAGAGAACCCATGGTCACTCCATCAGCCTGTTCATAAAGATGACTATTGAAAATGAAATGATTATTCTTAACTGCAAATTCAAGAAGTTTGTTNTAAACTGAGGTGTAGTGAAGACGCAATTATCAGCTCGAACCTTATCAGTTTCAGAAAAAAGGGTATCAAGAATGATATTAACATTTCCATCCAAAGTTATATTAGTGAAAAGCCTAGCAACATCAAAACTAACCATGACAGCACCATGAGAAAGAGGAAATTGAGTAATTTCATCAACAAGTAAAAAAGAACTTTGGACGGTATACTGATTACCAGTAAGAGGTTGTAAGATAGGAACCAGAAGTTTTACAAGCGTATAATTAAACGTCCCAATGGCTGACATAATAGGCCTTGCTGTGCAAGTAACCTTATGAACTTTAGGGAGACCATAAAGAATACCAGGTTTACTACCTTTAGGAGAAAGATTATTATACAATATTTCAGAAATAGCACGGTTTTTTAGAAGAGTTTCCCTAAGGAAGCGAATAAGTTGACCTTCACGTTTAATGCAGAGATCTAGTAAATCAACATCAAGTAATCTAAACTTCTCAGAGTCAGATAGAAGTAACTCAACCTTACCAATGTAGTCAGCTGTATTGCTGATAACGACACCATTGCATCTATCAGGACTATTGCCTTTACTTGATATTCACTCACTGATTGTCTCTCAGTGAGTTTACTTTCCTTGATTTCCCACTTGTTTTTCCCTCTTGTTCCCCCCCCCCAATTTTGTCTATAAAACTCTTTATTGCACTTTCTTATTAGCTGAGGATGAGATGTTATCTTTGGAAACGTCCTATATTTTGCTAGGTAAAGTCTTTCTGGTTATGTCTTAACATCTCTTACGTTGTTGTTGTTGCTGTTGTTGTTTACTTTGTTTTGAGTAGGCTGTTATATCTAGCTTTTTCAGCTAATTTAGGCCTACTATGCATACCGCATCCAGGCATGGGACTCCTAGTTTAACGACCCTTCCGAGCAAATAAGGGTCATGTGCAATTATTTTTAGGCCATTTCCCCTAAAAAGTGCGTATAGCGTACATAGGATGTTTGAGTTGTATTCGTTTTCTTCTTCTATTCCTATTTGCTTTATGTCTTTTAAATTTGTTATTACTATATGTACTTCATTTAGTTTTCAATCATGTAGTTTGAGTTCTTTACAATTGAACCTTATTGAATATAGCGTTAAACCTCGTCCCATAGGAATATCGAGAAGGTGTCTTCATGATAATGCCAGTTGAAATGAATAGGTGGCGAGCAGCAATAGGGTGTTTCCGTGCAACTGTATTCTCCCATTCACAAACAAGAAGCATCCCTCAATTGTATTCCTGCATTGTTGCAGCTATCAACATGTGCTTCTTTTTTTATATTTTCACTCTGCTTTCCATGTTGCTTCTTCCTCTCGCAATAACATCCCACTTTATTGCAGTGCATACCTTGAAAATCCCGCCTTCCTTTCTGCATTTTCTCTCCTACCTATGTCATTTTGCTGTTCCCACTATTTTCAAAATTGTTAAATCTCTGAAACAATTGCTTCATTTTACCTACCGCCTACCTAGCCTATATACTTTCAGAAGATGCATAACATGGGAACAAATTATTTTTTGTTGGTGGCTATATATGATAACTATGCTCTGTGGTGATGTTGAATCAAATCCAGGCCCTTACACATTCAACTTCTGCTGCTGGAACCTGAACAGTATTACTTCATATGATTTTCTTCGTCTATCTTTACTTGAGGCCTATAATTCCATTTATAAATATGATCTTATTAGTGTGGTTGAGACTCACCTTGATGATAGTGATGATGAAAGTAGACTCCAACTGGATGGTTACTCTTTTATAAAAAGTAACCACCCATTGAATGTCAAAAGGGGTGGTGTTGCCTTGTATGTTAAGGATTCAATTCCCATGAATCAGCGATATGATCTGTCTACTCTCCCGGAGTGTATTGTGTGTGAAATCCATATAAACAAGAGGAAATATTTTTTTACTGTCGTCTATAGAGCTCCAAATCAAGACCAGGATGAATTTAAATCATTCACTGACAACTTTGAGTTATTAATCTCAAAGATGCAATTAGAAACCCCCTACTGTATTGTGATAACCGGTGACTTTAACTGCCGCTCAACCCAATGGTGGGCAGATGACATTGAAAATACAGAAGGAAAATTATTTGAACCTTTAACATCAGACCTGGGTTTACACCAATTGATTTCTGAACCTACTCATTTTATGAATAACTCAAAATCATGCATTGACCTCATATTTACTGATCAGCCCAATCTTTTTGTTGATAGTGGTGTTCACCCGACATTGCACCAGCAGTGCCACCATCAGATAGTGTATGGAAAACTATCAATCTCCAATGTTAAGCAACCCCCTTACACCAGACGAATCTGGTTTTATGACAAATCTGACTCAGACAATATAAAACAAAGCATTGAAATGTTTAATTGGCAAAAACATCTAGGTAGCCTAAAATGCTCAAATGAGCAGGTCAAGCTTTTAAATGAAACCTTGCTTAACATTTATTCTAATTTCATTCCAAATAAAGTCAAAAAGATTAGGCCTAATGAAGTACCATGGATGACACGCAGTATCAAAAACTTCCTAAGGAAAAAAAACCGGATTTATAGGAATGCAGTTAAGAAGGGTCACTCAATTGAAAAATCTGATATTTTGGAAAAAATGATAGTTGATGGAGCAAATATGATAGAGAATGCCAAAAAAAGCTACCTTTT
>OLMO02000231.1:20959728-20970383 GCA_900291935.2 Cassiopea xamachana
TTTCCATTAAATACAAGCGTATTTTAATTTAAAACATGATGATGAGCCGACAACTACAGCTGTACTCTCAAGTGCCAAATACACTGAGGGTCCTAATAAACAGGTGCATCGAAATAAATTCTAAAGTTTAATAAACAGGGAGGTCAAAATAAACGGAGGATCGTACTTTGAGAAATGGTTTTAAATGATTATAAAATGATGGAAAGAATAAAAGCAGGTTGTCATAAAGCATAGAGATTAAACATACACAGAACCACTTTATTTTGCCTTAACTGTTGGTCGTGAATAGTACTAACAAAGAAAGGAAATGAAAAGCGGGGTTCGTAAAAAAGTCAATGTCCTATATTAATAAACGGGGGGTCCTAATAACGTCCGGGGGGTTGGAAAAAATCGAAAAAACAATAATCGGGGGGGGACGTTTATTTGGCACCTGAGAGTACGTGTATTATTCAAACACGCAGATAATTCTACTCAAGCTATAAATCTGAAATGTAAGATCAAATGTGGTGTGCTTCAGGGGTCTTGACCTGGCCCCCTCCTACCTTTGACTAGCAAAGAACGAATATCACAGCGGGGGCGGTGCTACGGGGGTGTGGGGAGGCGACACCCCCTCCCACGGACTGAAAATTATGGATTTACTCGGCAGATTTGAGTTTTCAGCAGTCTACTCGGCAGACAAAATACCAGTCTACTCCGCAGACAAAATACCTGTCCCACCATGTATTTTGTGTGGCCAACATCAAGGCCACAGTTGCTAGAGAAAGACACTGTATTTGCTCAGGTTTCAAGGGAGAGGTCAATTTACGCTATTTATGAGGTGTATCAATCACTGTACATGGACGTGCAGGCGCACTTAGGACATGCTCTGGTGCGCTACCTTTCCTTTTCAACACACAGGCACAAGTTGTCAGTTTTCCTTACAACTGATGAAAGAATAACATTCTGCAGCTAAAAGCTAGTAGCCAGGTGGCTGGGCGCAGAGTCTTCTTGGACTATCAGAATTTGGCTCCCCCCCCATCACTTTTCAAATTCGTGAAGCTCAGATTGGAAGTTAGGGTGATATTTTCCATCCCAGAATGAAGATCAATCATATAAACAAATTTTCCTACCAAACAAAGGGGCATATTCTCACGTTCCAGAGAGAGTGATTAAAAAAATTTTTCTGGGGACAAGGTCCTAGCCTTCCAAGTCTCTCTAGACGAAGTAGATACCAGTAGATTTTCTCATCATTTCCACATTTGCCTGACTAGACTCGCTAACAATAATATTTCTACTTTCAAGATCAAAGTTTTGTCTTTTATATTCGTGCAAAATAGATTGGAGGTTAGGGTTATACTATCCATCCCAAAGTAAAGATCAATGATGAAAACATGACTACGCAGAAGGGCATTTTCTGACTTTTTAGAGATAGTTATCCTAGAGAATTGTTTCTGGGGGCAAGCCCCAGACCCCTGTGTCTCTCAAAGAAGTTGATACTTTGGTGCGTGAAAAGTGCTTCTCTATCGATGGCCTACGTTCGAAAAGCAGTCGGTTTATATAGGCCAACAAGGGAGCCCTGGAGGTCTAGACTCCTGTCTTTTTCAACAAAGGAATGACAGTGCCTTTTTTGTAGTGCCCTTTCTTTTGAAAGAGGGCGTTTTCCCAACATGGAAAATGCTTCGCCGAAAACTTTTCTGGGGGCTTCGCCCCCCGGCTCCCAGTTTTCCCTTTCCTGCCGTGATACGAAGTGGCACTAAGAATCATTTCCCTTCAAAAGCAATGATATCATTAAACCTCCTACAGTATTGCCTCCACTTACGAATCTGAAAAATATATTGGAAGGCCATTTCTTCTTCAACAATTTCTAGCGTTAATTCGACCCCTGCCCTCCAAAATTGCTAGTTGTGCATCTTATATAATTTCAAAAATGGTCTAAAAGCAGCTTTGGTTTACAAAAGTTGAGTTCAAATTCCTTACTTGACAGCTGGAGACCTGACACCCCAAGAATTTTTTGTAGCACACGGTCACAATGTAAACCTCTACTGTTCAAGTATAAATAGTCTGTTGGCAGTACAGAACTTAAACAGAACACGAAAAAACGGCAACATTTTTCGATATACTTAAAAGCTTTCTTCGTCCGACACTCGTCAGAGTATGAAACGTCCGATAGTGACCGAAAGGTTAACAGAAATATATAGCTAGATGCGGCTACATATGATAGGATGCGTCTAATTGGCCCCAAGAGTGGCCAATCAGGACCTATTAACCATTGTTTACTTGAAGAATCCTAGTGAGAAAACGAAGACAAAAAGAGTTCGTTTTCTCACTGGGACTCTTCAAGTAAACAATGGTTAATAGGTCAAAAAATGTTGCCTCTTTTTCGTGCTATGACTATTCAAACAGGGGGAGATCTCAACTGAATCAGAAAAGGGGTTAATAATGCTCAGGATAACGTAGATATACAATGGCACATTCCAAATTCTTAAAGTTCTTATGTAATCTTGATCTGATTCAATTATCTAATACAGTGGTCCCCAACCATCGGGTCGCGGACCGGTATCGGCTCGTACGTCAATTGGAATTAGACCGCATGAGAAATATTCTTGCTACTTGCCGTTTAAATCACTATGAAAGAATTTAGCATCATAGGGAAAGGATAAACTCTGCCAAGTTCACCTGGTTGAGTGAACTTTTTATGACCACTCCCCGGGCCATGGTAATAATTTGAAACATTGAACGGTCCGCGGCGATAAAAAGGTTGGGGCCACTGCTGAAATAGATACAGCAAATTTTTATAATCAAGGCAAAATTCAAAGTGAAAATACCTGAGTGCGTTTCTTCATTAACGTTGTGACTGACTCAGTCTCGTCCCACATGCCACTTCCTTCTTTACCTCGTATCAATGCCATTACAGTCAGATCAAGCTTTTCCAAAGTTTCATAACATTGAAACAGTTCGTAATAAACTTTGTTATCCTCTACATCCAAATCTGGCCTAAGTCTTGCTAACGAGCGCAGCAAGAAAAATCGCAATATGCCATTTGCATTAGGCCTTAAATCAACAATTGTGGTAGTAGAAGCTAGCTCGTAAGGGATATCAGGATTTGGTGAACTGAAGACAAATATAAGTTGGAAGTACGGATGAATTACCAGTCGGCGCCCATTCATTTTAATGACACATGATTCTAGATGGAATGTGATACTACGTGTAACAAATATAGTATTATTTATCAACCATCCAACGATCTTACATCAATTAATTCATCTAAATCTACACCAAATGTGCATCTAATACCACAGAAAATACAAAACTGCTCGAAACTAACAGTCGTTTACTCCTTTGAAGCGAGTAAAATTCGTCAAAAACGAATGAAATTGTGAGTGGAGGCCTTAGCCTGTAAATCTGTACAAGAAGATTTGTTGCAGAAAGAGAGATGCCTTACTGGCTACAGGATGTCCTGAGGGCTCAGCGACCCAACAATGTCTTGCATTACTATGGTTTTCAATCATATATGTGGCCAGATGATGGATGGCAGACTGGACTGGTAAAATTGCCATCAGGACTAGCAGATACTCTTCACTACTAGTACTAGGACTACTGACTAAAAAAGTTAGTTTCGAGCACTGATAGACCAGTTTGCTATTGATTTCAACCAACTCACAATCAAGTACTCTGTGTATCTCAACAAGAATTGTCCTCATTGTGTGATCTTCCAAATGCTATCACATTTCAGTGCTGAACAGTATTAACAAGTAACAAATCAAAAGCAAAAAGCAAGATCACTTCTAAAGGACAATGTACAACTATACATATGATCTTGTAGGACATTCATTCTATCGAGCTTCATCATCCTTGTAACATTTCGACATAATTGAACTATTTACTGGTGACAAATAAAGCTTACGTTCATATTTGCAGCTATAATAGATTACTAGAACTGGTTTATCACTGGAGGAAGACCGGTCTGAAGCAATACACTTGTGCCATTATATGTATCATAAACAGTAAAATGCTGCCTAAGAACGGGAACTGCAATTAAAAATGCACATGGAAATCAAAATGTACTTCTATCTTCAGGAATAGCTAGTATGATTGAAAGCGTTACGATAATTGATATGATATCACTTCAAGGAAATAAGTAAACAAATGAAATGATGTGGCAAGACATTGCATGTTGAAAAAATAAGTGAAAACTGGAGAAAAAGATTGGAGTGTTGCAAAAAATACCTTCTTCTGGCTGAGATCTCATCTTTGTGTTGATATGGCCAATAATTGGGAAAAAGAAGGGATCGATTTCATTATCTAGATTGCACAAAACCAAGGTGTTTCCACTTGTAATTGCCTTCTCAACTATGCCTAATACAGTTCCATCCCTGAAATGAGAATGAATAAGTAAAGCTAATATAAAAAGCTGAAGCACTTTCAATAGAGATATGAACAAAATGTCGTTGTAAACTATAGAAAATGTTCAAATGGAGCCTAATCAACAAACAAAAACTGACCAATCAATCAAGTAATCAAAGAAGCAGCCAACAACTAATGGGATAATCAATTAATTCATTCAAATAGATAATAAGTTGGGAAACCATTGATTTACAACAAAAAGCTAACCAGTTGTGTCATAAACCAATCAATCGGTTTAATTCATTCAAATACATAAGAAGTCAGGAAACCATTGATTTACAACAGAAAACTAACCAGCTATTTCATCAATCAATCAATCAATCAATCATTCAATCAAGCCATCAATCAAGCAAGCAAAGAAGCAGTCAACCAACCAATAACATAATTAACTCACAGAAGTAGATAAAAAGTCAGGAAATCATTGATTTACAACAGAAAAACTTACCAAGTGCTGAATCAATCAATCAATAAATCAGTCGATCAACCATTTATTCAACTAATCATTCAATTAATCATTCAATCAAGCAACTGTCAACCAATCAATCAGAAGAGACAACATGGCTCATTAACCACCGCGTTGTATGCGTGCAGTCTATACATGTTACGATACACTTTAAAGTAACCAGAGGCTACTATATCTTGACAAATTTTTTGAGAACCAGCTTACATTAAAACTTTCAATCACGTATCCTGAAATGTTCACAGAATCCCTTAAACTAGCAAAGTAAGATGTTAAGAAGAATCTCACCAATTAGACATATCAACTGATACAATCCCATGACCCATGATAAGTGACAATAAATTCATTGCATTATTGAATGGATCTATGAAAAGCAAGGGTGTCTGAACTGCACAGTTAATAATCGCTGCATCTTCAAGTTTTCTGTAATTGATGCCCTTTGATATCAAGTTCCTTTCAGCTTTACTTCCAGTCAACAAATTTATTATAGCCAAGAGATATTGATCGTAGCTGTATAATGAATTAGCGCTCTTATTTGAAATAATGCTTTCTACCACTTTCATTTGCTTCGTACTTTCATCTTTTCCATTTGATGGCGATACCTCGTCACTTCTTTCTTTTCCATCACCATTATGGTCATCTACAACCCTTTCTTCCTCGATTTTCTCTTCTTCTCTTTCGATATTTTCACCCAGAGCTGGGTCTCTCTTTGATGCATCATCATGTTCCATCTTTTCTTGCTCTCCAGTTTCTTTGGCACCAGGAGATACCACAGATGTAGTTGATTCCAACTTCTTAAAAAGCCCTTCTGTGTCAACCTTCGACATGCTCATAGTTATATCAATAGTTAGGTTATCTGCAATGCTGATGTCTCGCAAGATACCACGTTCTTTCAAACAGTTAGGCCAGGTGACTTCAATAATATGCTGCCGGAGTTCGTAGCTATAGACACCTAGATATGTTGCAAATCCACTAGCTATGGCAATGCTACCAACCATCGACTGCTTTCTGTGATATATTGAGTCAAGAACTCTCGTCCACTGCTGGCGTCCCGAAGATAAAAGCTAAAAAATACCGCACACTTCTTACAAATTATCACTTCTTCAATTTATAAATCCTGTTAGGGTGGAGCTTTATTGAAAGAGGCAAAAGGTGGAAAGAGTAATAAAGAATAAAATTGGGAAAAATGTTCCAATATTGTATAAACGACATTTATGAAATTTGGAATCATAATATCGCAAAAGCGATCTTCAAACAATGAAACCGTTATTCTTACCACTTCGAGGAATTAATTTTCATGTTTTCGTCATGGCAAGCTATTTTTAAAATATTGGTTTGAATTAGAATTTTCAAAATCACCTTTAAATTAACCACTTCTATTTATATTACAGTGCTACGATAGTCCAAATTATGAGTGTCATGTGAAACTTTATATAAAGAACTCTCGTATAAGCTACTCGCAGCTGAGGCATTTGGCTTTGATAAGTAATACCTAAAGCAGACTTTACAGCGTAAGCAAAATAATAACCTTTTCAAAGTATGCAGCTCTTGTTAACTGATGCTGTTGATCTTCAGTCAGTAATCCCTGTCTGCTTTTGTCAACAGATGCATCTTCATATTTTCCAGAAAGAGAAACCATTCGATCATTTAGATTTTTTAGCTTTCCTTCCATGCCGCTAAGTTTTTCAACCGCATCATCCAAGGCTACTGTTGTCTGTTCAACCATTTTGTGCAACGGTTTGACTCGTGATAGCATCATTCTATGATACCTATATAAAGAGGGAAGGATGTATGCGTAAGAGAATATATTTCTGGCACATATAATAGTTATGGTAAATGAGCAGTGCACTCGACTCAGTGACCATTCTAGAAGAAATTTCTTAGCTGCATTCAGGATCTATAACATTCCAAAACTCAAATTCTGCTAGACTATTTTAAAGGGCGCCATACAATAGATAATTACCTATGCCACTCGACAAAAACTGGAATATATAATGATTTACAAAGGTTTTAAACATAAGGAAGAGGANAGACTTTTGCTCCTTCTTGTACGTTGCCTAACTTTTTGAGAAAATGACTAATCTCAGCATGGGCTTTACTCTAGACTAGGTCTTTGCAACACTCGGCGCGCACGTTATTGTGGTGCATTTGGTCATGCGAAGTGGCGCGCAGCAGGTGCGCTCAAACAAAGAAAGGGAAAATAGAAAATAAATTATATCACTAACTTATTGAGTAGTACTAACTGGGAGTGTTTTCTTTAGTTCGAAAGTTCTACATCTATAGCACAACACTTGCAATATCCTTAACTACTGAGATGGAACCACGTCATGAGGCAGGTATAGTTTTTGACTGTGGGCCTTCTTGCTTGCTAACATTGCCAAAGTAAGGCTTAAGAAATTCTATGTAATCCTTTGAAGCCTCTAAGAGTTGGCATATTTAGCAATTATGTCAAAATTAGTAAAGTTCATCTAGAACTAGAAGCAAAGGTAACTAAAAAGGGAAAATGAAAATAAATAGATATCTACCTTACGACACCACAAACCCACATTACCAATGACTCCAATGCTAAGTTGGATGTTTTCTTCTCCATGAATCCTGGAGCGAAATGCGGCCGTTTCGTGTACGGCTCAACGACTTGTAGCGTGTCTTCAGTCAGTTCCATTTCATCAAAAGCATAAAGCTCTTCGCGAAATCTTGAAATAGTAACAAGAAATAATATAAAAATGTGAGAAGAGAGATACTATGAAAAGAGTAGCAATAGATTTCAACAAGGAAATATTTGTTTCTTTGATAAAACCTTTCCTCCAATAAAAGCTTGATCATGGAGTTCAAAAATGGTATAACTATCTAGAGAGAAGAAGCATGTTCCCTTCAAGTCTCTAGGGTAATGTTGCAGGCCACGCAAGCTACGCGGCTATAATAAGGCAAAGAGCTAAATTTGTATACCTTTCTAAATTTGCCATGATTCTCTTTGCTCCTTTGTGCCACGTCAAATCTGACGTAGGTGATTTGACTGCAAAAATTGACAAATTAACAAAGTAAGAACTGCTACACAGAAACTAACTCATTAGTTTACGACACAGCATGCATTAAGCAGTCCGATTTTCATTGTAAACTTTACCTTGTATAAATAGTTATAAATGAAATGAATAAAATGATGCTGAAAGTTTTTCTAAACAAAATTTTGCTTAACAAATCTATGCTAAGGGCTCTACTTCAAATTTCAAATATTATTTAATTGTTTGAGCTTTCTTTAAAAGTTCATCACAATCAGAATTATACCAGCAACCTCAAATGAATTCAAATACATTTAAATGTCCTTTTACATTGATATTTACAATTTTGATGTCAATACTTTCACATAGATATAATGAAGTTTCTCACCTATGATTATAATAGCAGCTAAAACATCTTCAATATCACTGTCTGCCTTTTGCATTGATCTCAGATCAGATAAGCCTTGCTGCTCTAAATCTGCTAAAACCCTCTTCGTTTCCTTCACAACTGCTGCAGCCTTGAAAACTGCTCTCTCGTGAGCATCTTGGTAACGTGGAAGAAGCTAAGAGATGAAGATATTAAAATACTAAAATGAGAAATTTTGTATAAACACAGATAAAATCTGATAAACTAGATGATGCAATGCCATAGTAAAAAATGCACATCGTTCTCTATGACATGGAATAAAAAGAAAGCCCTCTTCTTTCAACTGCTAAAAATTGTAATATCCTCCACAAGTATATTCTAAACTTAAGATAGCTTATTCTAAATTAGTCTAATTTCAAATGGGAATTTTTACCAATTATTTGTGGAACTACTGTGTCTGATTGGCAAAGGTAGTCGACTAATAAAAGCATGAAATAATTTTTCCCGAAAGCTCAAAACCATGAAAACATAAGAAATATCAGTAACTGACTTGCTGTAGCTTTTCGATTTTCCACTGTTGCTTCTGAACAAGTTTCACTTGCTCTTCTGNGTAATTGCTTGGTCCTTAAAGAAGGCAGCGGAGAAAAGAAAAATATTTCATCAAACTAATCAGTTTGAAACATACCGTCTGTACACACGGCAGCAAATAGAAACAGGATTACCCAAAAAGTGCTTGGCATATGAGAGTAGATTAGACACAGGTAATATTTAAAAGGAGGGGAGCATATAAAAATCTATAGCCAAAACAGTAAATATTACTGTGAAATAACAATGAAAAAAATCAATCACAGCAGTCAGAGGAATGTAGATAATTTGCAATTATTAAAAGAAGAAGCAAATGAGGACGGAAGACGACAATAAAAATTAAATAGATAAACTGAAACAACAACGGGAGCTTTTCCACCATTGTAAAAATAAGAAGGGCATTTGAAAACTATAAAAGATGAGACAACAAACATCTTGGATGAATGACATTGAAAATTCAAATACCTGGCCAATTTGACTCAGTAAAGTAAAGTTCCCCTTGAAAACAACAAAAATGTCAAGTCAAGATCAAATGTGAAATTTCCCAAAACTATCTAGCTGGAAAAGTTATCAAAGCTATCTATACTTCAAGCCTTAAATAAACAGAAAATCTTCGTTATTATGAAATCAACAAACTAAACGGTTCATTGTCATTTTGCTATTGGATATTTTAAAAATTCTAGCTAGAAAGAACACAACAAGTATTCTTAGTAGAACGCCACAAAGTTAAATTTAAAACATTAGAAATAAAAAAAAACAAGATCAAAAATGAGATAGCAATTGAAACCTGTTTTTTCTGTTCATGCACCAGCTTTTCATGATCCAGCTGATCATTCAACTGTTTTGCAAGTTCTGATCCAGATTCAATGGCCTCCAATGTTTCTGCAATCATCTGATACTCGTGGTCAATCTGGGCGTTACGCTGCAGCGCCATGTCAACAAAGCTATATAACATCAAAAATCACTCTTAATGCAAAGAGGAAACAAAGAAACAGATCTTTGTTCGTTTTCTATACTATTTAAACGAGTTCTGATTGACAATTTTCTATTCTACAGTCACAAATAGCTTCAATAATGACTATGTTCAATACATTGAAATTCCTATACTTCACTTTCAAAATTATTTCAAACTGAAGCATGTAAAATAAATGAAAAAGGAGCACATCAATACTGATATTCAGATGCAAAATTTCCAACAAATCTATTCGGAATGCTTTCAAAACCGTCATAACCACTGAAGAATTTCTACTACCAAAAATCAGAATTCAAATAAACCATTTAAAAAATATCAACCAAATAAACGTACTGCTCTACAAATCTCTCGAATGTTTTGTTTGTTATGTTATTTAACTTTGTGTTTATCTGCTTTTCTTTGTTAAGTTCACTTAATGCAAGGTGCATTGATGCCAGTAAATGAGCAAAATTTTCCTTTTCTGTGTCGTTAAAAAAATCAACATCTGAAAATACAAAAGTACAAGAAGCATTAAAAATTGAGTCATCTTGATAAAATGGGGCCAGATTATGACCGAGGCAGCTTAGTGGTTAGAGTGCATGCTTCCCATGCGGAAAGTCTACTGTTCGCGTCCGACTCGATACCCTGACTGGAAGCTCGCTCACTGTTTACCCAGCAGCAAATGGGTACCCAGTGGGAACACTGGGGAGATAAAGGCGGCGTGGAAAGGAACTGGCCACCCTACTTCACATGCCGATGAGTCAGCATAAGTGTCCTCTCTAACATGCACTCCCCTACGTACGAAAGTATACGGGACTACCTTACATTTAGGGCCAGATCCAATGATGAATCAAATTTGTAAACTCATAAATTACAGACAATTCTCAAGCATTTACAATGGCAGGTTTGATT
>OLMO02000231.1:20972610-20997892 GCA_900291935.2 Cassiopea xamachana
TTTGTATCCTTAAGCATTCGCAAATGATTGACTATTTGCGCTACTAATCTATCTGTTCAACTAAAACTTAGCAGTAGCAATAACATACGGTTAATTGAATCAAAATTTGTGCAATGAACAGTCTGCACAAATAATGCAATGCAGAAGGGGAAATCTCTTTCAAAGTTTTGCTTGGCTGAAGACCTGCATTTTGAGGCAATTCACAGTTGTTATTATATGGAGTTCACAAAAAGTAAAGCTAGTCACGTATACGTTCGTGCGTAGGGGAGTGCCTGTTAGAGAGGACACTTATCCTGAGTCATCAGCATTTGATGTAGGATGGCCAGTTCCTTTCCTCGCCGCCTCTATCTCCCCACTATTCCCACCGGGTACCCATTCACTGCTGGATGAACAGTGAGCGAGCATTCAAGTCAGGGCATTGAGTCGGACTCGAACCGTAGACCTTCCGCACGGAAGGCATGCGCTCTAACCACTATGCCACCTCGCCCATATGGAGTTGATAATTATATCTATCTTACTACAATATGCTCAACATCCTTCAGTAACTAGTCAAAATAGAATTTAGGCTACCAACTTCCTAGAAGATAAGAGAATATAAGCAAAAAGTATGCTAGGCTTGAATCAAAAACTAAAGAAAGGCACCACGGTTTAAAGTTACCTTTCAGATGAAACAAGGCAGTCATGACAAGTTCATCTTTAGTCCAATGAGACATTGAGATTATTTGCATCGAATTGATCATATTCGGAAATTGACGGCAACGCTTCTGGAATGAACTATCATCCAAGGAAGAAGCGATGAAGACAAAGCGAAGGTTCTCTCTAACAGTCCTTGAAAGTAAAACAGAGAAATAATCAGTAAAGCAGCCATCGCAGGAAACGAGAGATTAGTGGATGGTCGTTGCTAATATAAGATAGTCTTCCGATGAAGTAGTCTGAATGAAGTTAACTTCAAACGAAAAAACGATGACAAAATAGAACTGACTTTAGGAAAAAATTCCAAGCAATCTCCTTCGTGTAGCTCAGGCCAGCTTGAGTGACTTCGGTTCGGATTGCATTAGTTATTGACAAATGCTCCTCCTCATTGAAAAGGTGGGATATAGAGTTGGATACCAGGAACTCCGTGATGAAAACCAAGAAATCCTCATCATATAGCTCCATTTCGTTCAGGACAAAGAGCAATTTCTCACCCTATTCAATGCAAAAACACAATTTTATGGGAATTAAAGTGTAAATATGAAATGAAAGACGAAAAATACAAGTTAAGAATCAGTTTGGCAGACTCTGTATAATATGTGTAGGATGAAGCGGGAGGAGCTCATGTGGATTATCACTAGCAAACAATACAATATACAGAACAAGATGTGAGAGAGTAGTGTCTGAAGTCTATTAGAAGTACAAATGAGGTACAGTAAGGCTAGGTGGGAACGACCTAATGGCAGCAGTAACTTTCTTTCAATTCATGTTGGTTTTAACTACCTTAATTGACTTGAAAATTCAGAGGTTTTTGTCTATAACTTGTGTTGTTGATAGAAAGAATTAATTCTGGACATATGAATTAATAGAAGATACCTTGAGACCAGCTGTCGTGTATGCATTGATGATGTCGGATTGAAAATGCCGAATTGTGTACTTCTCTCCCAAGGCCATAAATGATGGATATATTTGATAAAGATTAAATCCACAAATATAAGCACTGACTTTCACAACTGATAAAGGTAGGCCGGGAAAACCATTTGCAATAATCATCGTATGACCACATTCATGTGGAGAATGAAGAATTCGAATAAGGCGAGAAATAAACTTTACAGTTTCCTGAAATGAAATCAATGCTTCTAACTCTAAGAGCAATTCACAACCTTCTAAGTTTATCATTATTATTCTAGCAGTTCTAATGATTATACCCTTGTATTAGCAACTGATAATGAATGATGAATCCAAAATGTGTATTGCAAAATCAAATGTATAGTTGTCTTTATTTGAATTATCTCGAATTTGATCTTACTGAGAAGCTTTGGAAATATTAGTCTAGTCTAAGAGAGAAAGGTGAAGCTTGACATTCTTAATCGAGTCTCTAAATTTCAAAAAAGGTATACAAGCAATGCTATTAAAGAAGGTGTAGGAAAATCAAAGTGCAATAAATAATAGAGGAAAAATATGTAATTGCGAAAAAGCTGATATGTTCAAGAACAGTAGTAACTAAAACTATGGTAGACATTTCAGCAAATGCATGTACAAATACCTCATATAAGTAGATTTTAACTCGTGGATTGTCTTTATTATATTCCCTAATGTTGTGTTCCACTATAGCTCTTGCCTACAGAGAACGAGAGAGCAAGCCATGAAATTGTTCAGAGGTTTATCTACAAATGTGCAAAGGAGAACAGTACAAATCTATACAAAGCAGAAACTGAAAACATCGAAAGCAATAACGTAAATTCTCAAGTTAGCCCCCCTGGGGGCTTATTAATTTTGGGCTTTTGCATGGAGGCTTATTTGAGGGGGGCTTTAAAAATTCTCCTGATTGTTGGTTATGTTCCAACTGGAATTTTTCTACTTATAGGCTATTTCTTCAACGCTACACATACAAGCATTAGGATGTTTTTTAAAGAACAGACGTATTTTTGTTACTTAGTGGATACTTTTTCTTTACAAGCTCTATAAAGAACTAACAGACTCTCAAATAGAAACAGTCAAATGCTTATTCGAGGGGGCTTATCATCAATTTGTAGTTCTAGAGTGGGGCGGGTTATTTTGAGGGGGTGGGATAATTCGAAGAATTAAGGGAGTAGATCAAATTGATACGCACTTTGGATGAGTCATCACTGGAGCTGAAGACAACAGAACTCTCATCAGCTTCGGATAATGCCTTGATTCCTTTGGACCCTTTCTTTTTTGTTTCTACATCAATTAGATTGGAAATGAAACATGATGGCTTTGTCAGCATCTCCAGCTGCAAGTAAAAGTTACTATTAAACAAGCACTCATTATTTGGATAATTTCCTATCGAATCTTAAAAGGCTTTGCAATACATTATCCCAACTATGCACGTATTTACTTGAACAATATGCAACAAAAAATCCACGAGCTAGGTTGCCAAGACTTCCGTAGGACAACCGCACAATGTGCAAGATTTTAGCAGCATTTATCACGCTGGAATATACTCATAATAAACAATTGGAGTATGAAAACCCTTAGCTGTCAGAATTCGAGGCTACCGGTGCATTAACTGGGATTAATAGCATCAGCTCTTCAGGTTGCCTCAAAAGTTGGTTGCTACCTATAGCAAAGTTCGCTCTATTTACAGATCATTCCAGAAACTATGAATATTTTTGGAGCCAGCAGCTACATAATCAGGAGCGTTTACTGTGCAAATATTGGACAAAAAGAAGCTATTGGCACGGACATTGTTGAAAAACTTTGCCAACATTTTCAAAAACCTAGTTTACATCTTATAACAAATTAAGACAATAAAGATCTTATGAAAATGTTAGATTATGTTAGTTCGTTGATTAAATTTATTTTTTCTCTTCTGGTCTTAGACATTTTCAAGACAAATCAAATTTGAAAGGAAACCTGAGCTTTGTTGAGCTTCTTTCTTGCTGCCGTGAATACAGCATGCATCCATCTTTCTTTATCGACTTTGTCCATCAGAATATTGCCATAAGTATTTTCGCATTCATGTCTCCATGCACTGATCAGCTCTTCTTGCGTGCAAGATGATCTCAGAACCAAGCATATATTCCTAAATAAAAACAAGAAATACCAAATATAAGAGGAACATTATTTTATTACATTCCTATGAGAAGACCTTCACGGCATGGACTAAACACATGGAAAAGAGATTGCACCAATTCTCCAAAGATAGAAGTATGGCTGTAGTGCACAGGAACTTTTCAGCACCAAACATTAATGAAAACACAAACATATAGGCCTAAGGTCATTAACTGCCATAAAAACTTTTCAGTGATTAATTTTTTCGTTGATTTTCATCTCTTTATGCTCTGCAGCCATTCATTTTTCTTAGACTGAAAGGTGTTAGTGCAGTATTTATAATAAAATGGAATGAAAGATGGAAAAAGATGAGAAAAATGAACCTAAAAATAGTGCCCAAATTGTTCAGAGTAAAGATGTAATGTGAACGCGACGGTGTAGGAAGAAACATAGAACGCAAGTTTTCTTGAACTTCCACAGTTATGGTAACTAATGAATCGATAAGTTTCTTTAATTCTTCTTCTCTTTCACGTTGACGGATGACTCTACTCGATAAGACATCTTCTGTTACTATCTGAGTTGATGACGCAGAGGCAGATGGAATAAAATGTGCTGTTAGGAACGAGTTGTATATATGACGTTGTTCATCTTGACTAAAATAAAATAAATTCAATAGGGTTAAATCAAGGGATAAATGATAAAAATTGCTAAGCAAAAACCCAGCCATAAAACTGCATTCACTTCAAAGCACCATTCAATAATTAGCTAGGCTTTTACTACACAATCTTTTCCTTATAGCTATAATTCATAACTCAATGAATCAATTTTTGATTCTGTATAAAAAACCGCACTACAGTAGCTAGATGTTTGCTGTTGAGCAATAGCCAATGTGGATGAGATTATACACATCAACAGCAAAGCTGTAGAGCAAGCAATTTCTGCCTATTTATGGTCAAAGTATCAACAACCGTATTGAGCGACGTTTCGATGTCATAAGATTGATGTTAAGATGACATCGAAACGTCAGTCACTACAATTCTTAACGCTAGCATTTCATAATAAGTGCTACAAACAGCACACTCATTTTAGTGAGTAGTGACTTGAGAGTGAGATTCACGGGAATCTCTAGCATAATCTTTTGTCGTACTGCTTTCTCTCTAATAGCACATTTGCAACGTATTTCTCAATTAGCATAAGAATGATAACAGAGTGCTATTGAAACGTTACTCAATACAATTATCAATGCTAGAAGTCACTGCTATGGTCAAGCAATGTCCCAAAATAATTGTATTGCTGGGGAATGCCCTCTCAATGCAGCTGCAATTCAAAGAGTTCATATAGAAAGCCATAGCATTTGAATAGATGATAAAATGGCTGGCAAGGAATTGGAATGCTACCGATCTAGATTAGAAACAAATGGTGCAAAGTGTCTGAGTCTTCATTCAATGTACACCCTGTAACAGCTCAAAATCATGTAAACATAATAGGAAAAGGTAATGAAGAAAGACACTGACTATCTTATCCAATGAAACAGGTGAACCACGAAATGCACTTTCTCTAACTAACACACTTTCACAAGTAAATTGATCGCATCTAAATTATATATGGGGCTAGATTTTATTGTAATCAGAGAGGGTCAACTATGTACAACATTGCTTGAAATGTTTGATAAAAAGAGCTTGTTACTTAGACATCAACTTTCGAAGCAAGAATACTAACCATGGGTATGGCATGTAGAGAGTAACCCATTTATTAAGAAGTCGTCCATTTAATTTCGGTGTTGAAACCGTTGTCCATGGGTTGTATGTGGCAAGAAACGTTACGTCCTTTATTTCACACCACTTCCATCCCTTAATATAGAATGATCCGTTCTGATCCAGCAACTGTCGAACCGTTTCACAAGCTGTCTGGATATCACCCTTGTTTGCCTACAAAATAGGAGGATTAAGAAGTTATTGATCTTCAACCATTTTGTAGTACATTGCCACCTTTCTTTGTGAAGTTTTCATTTGATGTGCATTAGTATACGGTATAATAGACTTGAAATCTGAAATGTAACTAAGAGAAAAATAAAAAACCAAAAAAATACGAAGAAGAAATCTCAATAGATGTCAATTTTAGCTTTAAAACGAAAAGCATGAAACACTTTGAATGATTTATTGGCTATTGGAATAAAACTATATCACAAAAGATGCTATGAGCAGAAGTAGAAAGAAAAAAAGCAATAAGATGAAAATGCAAATTTAAGAAATGGGAATAAATTCAAAGGTAAAACCTAATGATAAGGTAAATCATACTTACATAGCTATGATTAATATCATCTATCAAGCAAATCAGCTTCTTGTTTCCTTTTGGGACATACGTATGTGTATGCTTCCATTCCAAAAACTCATTCATCCTTTGCCATAGAGTTTCTGAAGTAATAAACTTATTTGCATTGACAAACAAAGACTGAACCTCTGCAACATCCGAGGCATTGTTCTGCAAGCGATCTTTTATTATGTGAGATTTACCACACCCTGCTGGACCAATTAACAAAGCAGGTTTGCCATTCTCAGCCAGTGCTCCGATAATATGAGAAATCACCTGAAACAGGCCCCCAAAGTAAAGCTTGAGATAATATACAAAATGTGGGTTGAATTGAACTTAAGCATGATAGCTTTGGATCAAATTTTCCAATTATTTCTACCAATTCAGAGGAGGAAACAGCAGCAAAAACCCTGAGAGATTTTGACAAAGCTCTGGGTTCATCCAAAGAGGCTCTCATCTCCAGGTTGCAGAATTAAGATGAAAACACAACAATCTCTTACCTACGTTTAATATCCCAACTTATGCACTAGATCAGCTTATTAAAAAAGTAACGAAAACTAGAGTCTTTGGGACTGCATTGCTCAAGCAGCCCCGTAGCAAAATTAGTATACTTCTTTGAATAAACTTCCTTCAGCATAAAGAACTTGGCACACATCATCTGCTTTACTGTTAGCAAATGTAAATGGAAAAATATTAAGCACATCAAAGATAAGCAATTCAGACTGTCACTCTTTCAACTGATACTTTATCATTGTACTTTTTTGTGCAAAAAATGTGCAGAATATGAGAATGTGTAGTCAGAAATACAACAGAGCTGGAAATTATAAATGAAAAACCTCTTTACCATATTATATGCAGTAACAACGTGGTCATCGGACGAAAAAGATGCATTTTGATTTCCAGTATAGGGAAGGATGACATCAGAAACATTGATAAACTCGTGAGTCTCTGGGTGAACATAACACTGCCATAGCTACAAAGTAATAAACTAATTACAACTAAGACTCAAATAAATCAGTAAACAATTTACTAAAAGAAGTTGATGATTTTTACCATATTGCTAAAATAGTTTTCTTATCAAATTTTTGCATCTAAATATTCTCTTGTAAAGACTGAAATTCATGTTCATAGTCTGAGAAAATGGCCAACCATCCTAGTTTGTTAAATATAAAATATCAACACCCATTGACACAGAAATCTTCCTCTATGAAATAACATCTCTCTTTGTGTAGCCTATGAGTGAACTAAAAATTGAAAGAAAGCAGGAGAAAAAAAATAGAGCAATTCCATACCGATACATCATCAGGAAATGCAACTTTCTGCGACCATTGTTCTCTCCACCAATCACTAAAATATGCTCGATACTCTTCTAGCAGGTTACCACCAAACGCCCAAAATGCAGAAAAGTTGAAGAAATTTTCAAAAGACTCTATCGATGCATCTTGGGCATTGTAAATCATTGCCTGCAAATATAATTTAAATTTATATGTACTGCATAAGCCATTTACAGTGAGCATGACGATATCATAAGGTTCTTCAAGGAGACAGGCAGCTAACTAACAACGCAAAAACAAAACATACTCTTCATAGACATACTTGGAGCACCTTAAGCTAAATGATGTTCTACTTCATGCATACTCACTTCAAATATAGCAATTAAATTTTGAACCATGTTTGCATATGTAATAGATACAGCATGCTGCAACTCCCCATGAGGATTGTTGTAACGTACGACTGATTGGTTTGTGGCTGTTTCGTGACGAACAACCTTCTCGTTAACGAGAAAATCAATTGATTTCTTAATGTAGCGTCTGCTTAACTCAGTTAGTATTTCTCTGTCTGCTTGGGGTTGCTTCGAAATCCAGTTTTTAATGATAAGGTGCCATCCGACATCCTCTTCACTCAGGCGTAGTATACCACACCCGGAAAGAATTTCGGGACTTATTCCATCCAAACTATCAACCTAAAATTTAAAAGAAACACTCTCACATTCTTAAGCACTCATTTCTATATACTCTGCAAATATATATCTTGCTGCCAGCTACCTAATAGCAGTAAACCATGCTGGTCTTGTTGGCTACATTAAGGCAGATAGCTTCTCTTTAGAGACTTTAAAACAGATATGAGAGCTTTTGAGATGCTTGAATAAGAAACCCAATTGACAGTTAGGAGGTGCCAGTGTTAAACAAGATAAAGTAACTGCATCTTTTCCTTAACAGACACCTAAAATTTGATGAAATTACAAAAAGTAAAATCAAAATTTCCAGTAAAATGGAAGACAGTAAGTATTGGTAGAAAATATATACTTTATCACATTCTACTTTGAAGAAAGATGAAGAAAAGGAAAAACTTTTTAAAAATGTTTAAATCGGTACTACCTCCCATATAAATCTAAGAGATGATGGAAGATGAAGCCTTTCAGAGTTTGGCAGAACCAGGTCATCTAGGATACAATGAACAACTTTAAACGTAAGATATGAGTGAATGCAGCAAAAAATCTTAGCCGTTACGAAAACAGTTGTAAAAGTTGGACTAGACTAGCCCTCACAATAGCTATTGGCAGTTAAGCACTACTAGCACCACATGATGCCATTAGAATTTCCTTAATTCAGGCTAGAAATTTCGCTGAACATATATTGTGGAGATAATACAGACAACTAAAACATGGTCAATTAAATCGATGCCAAACGATTTGATGCTGCTAAATTTGGCAAATTGCAATGAAGTGAGTCAAAAATGGTTAAGAAGTTGTGGCTGAATATTGGGAACTTGAGCAATGCAGATACAGTGGCATAGATAAATTCTGGCTCAGCACTGTTACTAAGAATGGAAAAGGTCTTAACCAGACCTTTGAATTTGATGCAATAATTGCTGCATTGAAGTTGCTATATCAATAGAAGAAAAGATACTGGACTTATAAAACGAGCTAGAAAACTCTCTTACCACTTCCAATTAACATGTCTGTGAACGCTTCCATTTGAGATGGGTCAAGCTAGAAGGAAGGTTGGGAATTAACACATTGCTATATGTCCAAAATGAGAAGGGCAGAAAATTATCTAGAGCTCCATTCCAAATCAATAATGCCATTTGTAGGTCTAAAAAATCCAGAGACTAAAAGAATTAAATTGAACTTGTCATAGATCAGTGGCTCTTAATCTTGTTGAAAGCACCACAAGTCCCATACATGCATTCATGAAGCACTTGTTAGATTTGTTTTTTCCTTCAAATTCAAAACGTTTCCATATAACTATGTACTGTATCATTGCACCAAGTGATCAAGCAGATCGCGAGGTCATCAATTATAGAGGTGAGGTGAGTCAAACTGTCGAATCCCAGAAAATGATTCACCGAGCCCCTGGGGCTCGATCGAACCCAGGTTAAGAACCACTCTCATAGATCTAAAGAAAAATTTTATAGATGAACTCAAAGCAAGCATACTACTTTCCAAAAGTCTTATAAAAATCTCTTAAAAGGTTCAACAACAGGGGCACTTAAAACATCGATAGAAATAGATACCAAGGCACAAAGTTGATCTTTCCCCTCGAANATGCTATCCGAGATATAAAAAGAACTCTTCTTTGTACATTATCTTGAAAACGACCCAACAATCAAGCAAAAAATACTTACGTTCAAATGATGTATGGCTTGGCAGCATAACATGAAATACAACAAAGGAATTATTCTATCAATATCAAGAAACTTTATCAAGGTAATTCTATACCTTGCCATCAAGAAGGATCCATCTATAATCTTGAGAATCAGAGTTCCCTAGTCCAATTTCACTTCTGCAAAACTCATGCAGCTTTCTCCGTAGAATAGATGGAATAAAACCGTCAACCCAGCCCCTAAATGAATTGTAAATCAAGGAATAAACTTCAAGAATTGCAGTGCACTTTACTGATTACCAAAAAGGAATCATTTAATTTTGATAGGTAACGCCTCTAACGCTGAAGTTATTTAGCTGCCACTTCACAATGCAACTGAATGAAAATTTAAACCTAGGAAGTAGGAAAAACTCAATGTCCCAGATCAATTGGGACAGAGTAATGGCATTTGTTGTACGGGAAAGGCGAATGCTGTTGACTATACAAAAATGATAGGCATCAAGCAGGAAACCACAATGGGAGGAATTAAAACTAGCTGCCTAGGAATAATCACAAATTGATTTATTACTCACAAGAATGGCAAAAGAGTGATGAAAGCTGTAATATGATTCTACCTATACTGCAAGCTGTGATAATTCAACACTCAGAAAATGAAAGAGAGGGAAGCCGATACTCTATGGCAATACTAAGAAATATTGGCGCTTGAAGGATTGTCAGTGACTCTCTTATCAGGGGAAATAATGGCTAACAATATAAAAACAAATAGGATTCTCAAAGTAAGTATTTATGCAACACCAGATCAGTGGGAAAAATACCTTTTGCTGTAATGTCCAAATAAGTCCTCGCTTGCGGCAACGCCGAGGAAGATAGAGTCATGAATGATGTTGTGGCCCATTTCTGTATGTGATGATATTAATGCGCGGATGCACTGCGTTTTACCACAGCCAGGAGGTCCAACGACGATAACCTATAGTGTAATTTAAGCATAATAAGCACTATTTGAGCAAGTGCAAAATGGATCCTAGTGGTAAATTAAACTTTAAAGAGTATAAAGTTAGTATATTGATGATGTCATGAGTTCATAGACAAAATTGATCAATGCTAGTTTCTGAGAAACTATGTAAATATTTTCCCATGCATAGCAAGAATATTCTATACTGCACTCCTGATAAAGGACCTCAACATGGATTAGAAATACTGCATAGTATTATCAAATTGATGTCTATTTTCCATTAACAATGAAGTAGAATCAAATAGCACAGGCATTTCTGCATAAAAATATACCAGAAGCGTAAGCTATTTATAGAGATGGCACAAATTTTTACAAATTTAACTTACAAAATGTCTAATGATCAATAGAAATGCATTGATTTGAGTAGAGACATACCGTTTTATGCGATGAAACAAGCTGAAATAATTGCACTACACGAGAAATAAAAGCATTGTTTGGTAGAATTCCGATTTTCTGGACAGCAATGCAAATAGCAGATTCGACATCACTTACAGCTGAAAAAAATATTTCGAAATTTGTTCAGGTGTTGACAGAGATCAGCTGAAATGTGATAGAGACACAAGAAGATTCCAAGACCTAGTTCTAACTTTCTTTAAAGCATGAATGCAGAATACGTCTGGCCTATGAATTTATCATCTATAAGCACAGCAGTTATGGATGATATGAGATGTAACTAAGAGTCGTTGGTAGAAAGCAGTAAGAGGGAAGGAACATGAATTCAAGAATAGGACATGTGACTTTTTAGCTGAAAGGGAAGAATCATATTCTAGAAAGGAGAAGAGGAAAGAGGTCCCAAAAACAAATGAAGTTTCTGTTACACATGAGCAGAAAGAGAAGTAGATATAGATAAGAATATCTTAAAGGTTAAAGTAGAAAGGGAAAGAGCAAGAGGTAAACAAAGATAAAATGTCACACTAGATGAAGGATTCATTGAATACTATAGATAGAAGACAGCTAGGCCAGGTCGCAAGGGACAGGAAAAGATGGAGGGGGAGTTCAGTGTCATGATTCTTCTACGATACTGAATGCCAGGACATTAGAAGAAGACAATCACTGTCCAGTGTTGCATATAGAACTCAGAAGCTTCTCAGGGCATAAAATCCAGCTTTACCTTGATCTTTTGGTAGTGGCGATCCTGGAAGAGAACGCAGTGGCTCTCCATCTGTGTTGCCTAATGAAACTCCAATGATATCATTGGCAATGCGCTGCTCAGTAATATCCTGGAATTTTCGATCGAATATTAAAGGAACATCATGCATTGGAAAGGCCTCGGATAGCAAGGTAGCAAACATAACGGCATCGGCACCACTGAATGATGGGACGATTGCGCTTCTCAAAGCCAGAAGGATGCTCTTCTTTTCAATGTACATCAAATTGTTTTTCCATTCCTCATTCAGTACAACAGAGGTATCAGTCTTTGAATAGTGAGCCTCATCTTCAATACCAATTATGAAAGTATGTTAGAATGTACAAGTCATGAGAGTAGATCAACAAATATACATTATAGAGGGAGGAAATCAGGTTCCATAAGGATGACTTCAAAACATGGCTCTATACAGTTTTATACATTAGAAATTATTACTAAGATAGAAGAATATAAAGCGATTCACAAATTACTTCTAGTATAGAAATTTCCATTCGATCAAAAATAGAAATTGCTTCTACGCTTCAAACAGCGTTGATAGGAGAAATTAGTATTCTTCATAGTTCTAACTCTCGTAAATTTCGCAAGCACCAGCTTAAACACAAAAGAGCTATTGTAGTTTTAAGGTGCATGAAACTTAGATCTTCAATAAGCCTTAACAAAATAACTTATGTTGTCGTGAGAAAGAAGTATCAAATTAGCTTACCTTGTGGTTCATTATCATTTCCTGTTGTTTCATCATATGTATACTCTTCTTGAGTTGGCACGGCAACAAATATGTCTTTCGGCACAGATTCTTTTAAATCATCGGCAGCTTTAAGTTTGTCCAAGTAATCACCCGCATCGGTAATGATACTGTTGAGAACTCTCAAGGATGGCATTACCTCCATAACAGTTAATTTTTTCCACATTGAAAACAAGTTTGCAAGAATCTTTGCAAGTTCGTGAGAAAAATTGAAGCCATGTACAACAAGATACATCTTCAAGATGCTTTCTCTATCTGGTTTTGATAAACAGACAGTTCTAAATTTTGATAGTAGATCAGCTGGGAGATGGTAAATCGATGACGTAATTAGTGGAAACCTATAAGAGACTTTGGTATCAACAAATTCACTCGTGAGATTTAAAGTTCCAAAGAACTTAGACGTAGCACATAGAGGAATATCGTCATCGTGTATCAAAAATGTTGACTTCTTTGCTTTCAGGCTTTCAAACACATTCGCTAATAGCTGCGTGATCACAGACAAAGCAGAACCAGATAAACGATCCAGGTTTCGTAACATGCCCCATGATCCTACAAAAAAGCAGAGCTAAGTGAATACAAATTGAATGCAAACTATAACAACAATAGCATTCACTGGAGCTGCTACATTAAGAGACTGGGTCTAAGCATATGAATGATTAGGAAACTTGAAACTCTCCAAAGGATACAGAATAGAGCCCTGCAGATAAGCAAAAGTTACAGACTAATAAAAACTGCTCCTTTGATTGGTTGAAGGTCAATAGTCTATTTCGTTCGATCGACTAACTAGGAATTATAAGATTATGAGTAAGTTTGACCCTGGAAGTCTTTGGGATAAATTTGAGCAAAGATCGATGCACTCAAGATACGCAACAAGGAACTACGGGGACGTAAATAGTCTGTTGGTACTACAGAACTTTACCACAGCACGAAAAAGCGGCAACATTCTTTTACACACTGAAAGCATTTTTCGTCCGACACTCATCAGAGTATGAAAACATCGGATAGTCACGTAAATATTAACCAAAATATATATCCAGATGCAGTTAATGTGATAGGATGCGTCTAATTGGCCCCAAGTGTGACAAATTAGGACCTACTACCATTGCTTACTTGAAGAGTCCCAATGAGAAAACAAACTCTTTTTGTCTACACAAGACTGGGTTTTGAGTCTTGATGTAAACAGATTCCAAAACACTTAAATGAAAAGACGATCTTGCTTGTCCAATGATCAGAAAATTGTCGTCTGTATATGTTTGGGCGCATTCTGGATTTGCAATAAGGTATTGTCCTATGGTTGACTCACAAATAATTTTAGACTTGTTGTTTTTACGGGGACCTTCAAACCCCAAGATTAAATGCGTAACATACAAAAAGGGGTTTAAATGTCCTGCTATAAAATCATAGAATGATATACATGTTGATGTACAAGAAACCTCAACTCTCAGTTGCCTTTAAAAAAATGAAAGCACGTCTATTGGCTGATCAAAAGCGATAAGAATGAACATGACCCCCTGGAAGAACAGCAATATCAATAACTCACATGCCGATTTTTAAATATTTTACTTTGGTTTTTGCTTTAAGATTGTATACTGGCATTATTAATTGCAGGAGAGTTTTTGCAAATAAGAAATAATTGTTCATTGCATTACCTGTTAAAGCAATTCCTTTAAAAATTTCTCCAATTGTTTTTGTGCTTGTATCCTTTGAACAATTGAAATCAAAAACAGGAAAGCCAAAAGCATTGGATAGCTCTAGTAGTACCTCTTCCTTGCCAGAGAACTATAGATTCAGAAGAAAAATACAACTTTTACAACAACATCATTAAAAACCCAAAAATTAAACCAGTGGTTTGCGGCCTCTCTGCTGGAGCAGAACCCGAAGAACGCATTCAAGTAGCTTAAAGACCCCTGTTCACATATCTTTACACGAGAATGGAAGATTACTGTCGATCGTAGATAGTATTTGTGCAACTTCTGGTGGAACACATGAAGTAACCTTGAAAATCACTGCTATAAACCATTTTAGATAGAAATCTTCAATGAACACATGTTGGTAGCTTTTAGAAAGCAGAAACACTTTGTTGCATATGATGCATGGTTCATTATACTTACTCTAAATCAAAGAACCAATTTAGCACGCAGGGGTGGAACCAGGGGAGGCTTAGGGGAATAAAGCGCCCCATCGGAACATGCTAGCCGCCAGTCGGAAGGTGAAAAACGATTTTTTCGGAGATTTTTTGGAGCACCCTGTTAACTGTACCTTAGCCCCTTCGTCGAAGCAACAGAGGTTTTGTGTCATTGCCAAGAATTTAAATAGTGCTCAGTCGACTTTCAACCAGCAATATTGAGCATTTCTTTTAAGTAATTTCAAGACATCATAGAAAAGTAAAGCGCCTTTGGGGGGTGTTTGAGGGACTGGAGACCTCTCAATTTCTCTGTTTCCCTGCTGATATTTAAATTTCCTGTCGGAAATTTCTGGCGCCACCCCTGTTACCACATATCCAATACCATCGCAAATGTAGTTGCAGATAATGCATGTGTTATCAAGGTATATCTTTAAGTAAACATCCAAACTTACCGATGATCCGATAATGAGGCAGGGAGCACAACTAGACATTCCCTGAATCGTCCAAAACAGTGCTCGATCTGTTTCAGGTGTGCTTACTATTCTGGAAGCAGTCCCCTGGTATTCAAACCCATACTCACTACTGTAATCCATCATTGTAATGTTGCATGTTGCATTTGACTGTGACCAGAAGTATTTCAACTGGGCTTGCCTCTCAAATGTCTTTGATATGTCGCCTTCTCCCTCCTTGTTATCGTTCTGGTCTGTTGTCTTGGCCAATTTGGATAGTTTCAAGGCAAGGTCACATTTGGCAGACAATATGAAGATCAAATTTGTCAATTTCTGTATTTGTCTTGGGGATAAGACAATCTTTATATTGGGAGGTGCTGGGGTACTTTCGGAGGCATCACCTTCATCATTTGCTTCTTCATCGTTCACGCTTTCGCAATTTTTATCCAACGGCTGCGATGTAATCACTTCATGGACACGATCGGCAGCGCTTGCCCCTTGCAACAGATCTGAAGCTGAGCGCAATATCGCCGATAAATGCTGATGCATTCGCTCTAGTGAATCTTTATCCCCTGACTGAATCTCATCAAGGCATTTCTCAAACTTCTGTGTTAGTTCAATTTGCAGTGCTAGAATAACTATTTCATTCGGGTTGCGTAGTGACCAGGAAGAAGGCAAATTTATTTCCGATCGAGCTGTATGCTCTAGTTTCTCTACTGCTTCAGTGTCAGGAGCAAAAATAACCTTACGCTGTTGAGATGATACGGGTGTTCCCCCTTTTGTCTCCTTCTTGTCTTGTGGTGGTGCTTCATGGGGTGAGCTAGAACCAAACTTAAGACTTTCAGGTATTGGAACTCCAAGGGCTGACGCAAGACCAACTTGAAGAGATGACTTAATTGCAGATAAAACGGAATGCAGCCACAACTCAACTGACGTTTCACAATCCACTGGCTGGGATGAAAATAAAAGCGATTGATAATCAAGCACAGCCACAAAGGATCTGCATTAGATGCATAAAATGACAGGCTTGGCATTTTGCATGAAAGAGAAAGTGACAAATCTATCAAACATATAGCTGATAATAAATGAATACCCATCTAGAAGACGCACAGGCAAAAAATTAAGACTTGTTTTGGCTAGCAAAACTTTTGCCCAATTAACATATGCTCATCAATAGTACTGAAACTGATGAGTCAGTTTTCACTTGCCAAATGCAGCATAGCTTACTAGAAACGAAGAAAAGCTTAAATGTGTTCAAATACAAGACAATTTTTATTCACATACCTTAACAAATTTAAGAGTTTCCCCATGTATACTTCTGATACCAGTTATACGATAGAACTGTCGATCTTCACCTTCCTGTAGATCGTAATCTAGAGTGCATGCATTTCTCAATATCTTTGTTAGATAGGGGCTAACTTTCCCTGGATCATAACCTAGTAAAACAGATTAAAACTCAAAGCATTTACGTGCAAACAGACACAAAGGCTCAATCCAAGTTTATTCGTACAAGAAAACTATTAAAAAGTACGATGTAAAACTTCCGATTTAATATATGATAATTATATTATAATCTTATATAAAATAGATATACATAAACATGTATATATATATATATATATAGTTATATATAAATATATATATATATATATGGTTATATATATACGGTTAAATATATAGATATATATATATATATTATTTATTTACTTATTTATTGATCTATTTTATATAATATCTTATGATCTATGATAACCAACCATTAAAAACTGCATTTATATTTTAATCAGTTACTGGACAGGACATGCGTCTTGATGACGTAACCTTTTCCCAAGGACTTTGAAAAAAGCAACAACTACCATAATGACAAAAATTGAGAATGCTCTGTAGATAGATGTCCAACAAGAGAAGGAAATCACATACCTTTGCACACAATTTCCAAAACATCGTCTTGAGACAGAAAGTAGAAGCGCGGAAATTTCTGCTTTCTCTTGTCCAAGTGGTACATGAGAGCTTTTAAGCATACCTCAAAATTCACATTTATTTTCTCCAACTTTTGAAAAATACCTGGAATTAAAACCAGGTATGGTAAAAATGAACAAGATTTGAATATCTAAAAATTAAAAAACCCTACTTCAAAGGAAATTAGATTTGTTTAATAATTCTGATGAGTACTACTTGCTGTAATTTATGAGCAAAACAATGCAATAAAGAGCAATGTAGCAAAACAATGTAATAATAATAATTAATGAATTAACGAGAATGTTTGTTCATGCATATCACTTAAGAAAAACATCGTGCCTGTTGACAATGTGCAAAGATAAAATAATTACATTTCTGCAAGTTGCGATGCCTTGGCATAACAAAAATCAGGGAAAGCATAACACGTTTTTATAAGAAATACTTCTATAAGAAAATGAGGCTCGAATGGTCAAAATCTTAAGAAAATCTTAAGAAAATCATGAGGCTCAACTTCTTAAAGTTAGAGTTTTTACTTGCCAAAAATTGATATTTAGTCGTTATTGCATTCAAAATGTTAAAGATGGAATTCAAATTCATGTATACAATAGTAATAACGAAAGTGTAAACCACTCTAGCCAGTTTATTTCAGTAAAAGATAAGAAAAGTTTAAGAAAATTTCAGGGTCAATTTCGGGAAAAGTTAAGAAAATTGAGGCTCAGGCAAAATGAAGGTCTTCTTATAAAAAAAACGTGTATTCAACTCAGCAGAGAAAGATCACATTATTCTGTAATCAACAGAAATATTCATAAAGACAGTTTTGTGGAGAATTTTCTTATAGCTAAAGATGCAGAGGCAGAAACATCGATATTACAAGGGAACATATAGTGATAATACTATGAATTCACAAATACCTTCTCTTGAACAGATCTGCAGGACATTTGGGTTCTTCTCGGCAAGCTTAAGAATAATTCTGAACTCACTGCTGGCAATTGCAAATAAATTTGCCTCCCTAGGTAAGACAGTCCTGAGTTCTCTTCCACTATAAACCTTGACAGAAATATAAAAATAAAAATCAATAAGTTGTTCCTCAGCTAATATTTGACAAGATGAAAAAAGGCATTATCAAACTGCCAAAAAGCTGGCCATGAAATTATGAAAAAATAGATGTAAAAAATACTATTTCTCACTTACATCATCAAGCTTAACCCATTTCTCTTGTGCCTCCCACCAAAGATTGAGAACAGCCTCCAAATTTTGAAGGGTTTTCTGCCATTTTATTATATCATCTGCAAATGAACTAGCAGCACTCCCACCAAGCATAGATTGCAATGACAGCTAAAATTAATATTTCCATACGAGTAAGCCAACAATATGTCAAAATGTGCGTTCAAGTATAAATGTGTACGCGTATGTGCTTTAGCGTGTACGCACACACATGCGTGTACGCGCGTATGGCGCGAGTATTCTTGCGTGCACATGTGTTCATGCTTGCGAGCGTACACGATGATGTCTTTATACAAAATCAATTCATACATCATAGCTGCTATCATGGATAAACTATAGACTATGATTCAAACTAGATCTAAAACTAAATAAATCATCAAAACTTGCCTGATGTAGCTCTAACTCTTTCAGAATAGGTTCAATGTTCTTCAAAAGCAACACTTCTCCTTGATCCTGAAACAAAAATCATTCAAACAAGTTACATCTCCGTATCTTTCCCAGCATACTACAAAGTGCGTCCATCGGGTAGAAGCAATCTGCCTCAAATTGTGACAAAATCTATGATTACGCTAACATTGCAGCAAGAAAGTAAACCAGGGTTAACTATGTTGCAGGAGTTTGAATAAGTAAGAAGAATAACCCTCAATTTACTCCATACAAAAGGGTAATACTCTGCAAGACATAGTACTGCAGCATTCCTTGAACAACTGTCAACTAGTAGACAATTTTAAGAAAGATGAAGGCTCAATACGCAAATGCTATTGGATAAGCGAAAGAATGGTAGTTCCATTACTATTAAGTATTTCAATAAGTATGTATTATAATTTTGCATATGATGATGAATTGATTCACAGGACGTACCATAAGGTTAACGGCTGATTGTCTGAGTGAAATTCCTGACAATATTGACAAAGATCTTGCCCTTGGTTCGGCACGTAAACCAATATTGGATAGAGAAATGCGACTCCCGTGCTGGCGGAGATTAGCACCGTGATCAGATTCATTTCCATATTCACTTGCTGGGGTCTGCAAGTTTGTAAAGCCATATAAAGGAAGATTACAAATATGAATAGACCATGCCATCGATAGAAAATCTACTAGGCCACTTTCATTCGGATATGATATATATGACGTAAATCGTTACATGACATGTGAGAGAGTATTAAGCTAAGAAAATAAATAAGAATACTGTTGCAAATATATTATTTTGAGCAATTATAGACTTCAAATAAAGCTCATTAGATTTACTTACGTCATGAGTGGAAACAGTAGTAGACATAATAGACAGCCTTGTATGCTTTACCAGCTCAAACATCTTGCTAAGCCATACTTCTTCGTATGTTTTCAATGCCTTTTCAATTCCTTCCTCTTTCGATGCTCGTTGGATGACACCGCGAACTTCATCAGCATGGTTCTGCAGCCCCAGATCCAAGAATCGCCCCAGGGTCATCTTGGTTAGGCCGTCACTGCTGACATTTACTGCACCACCCGTTGCACGCACAAGCTGTTTCCAATGCCGTGTCCTCATCGCTGCCTTACTTAAATCTTCCATTATAGGGACACAAGACTACGATATTCAAAAGAAACAATAGTAACACGTTAGATACGCATGTTTATGCTCGGCATTCACAAATAATTAAAACTATGCGTGATAGATTTCTCTAACTATAACAACAAACTCTGTCCTTTTCTTAAAAATGGCCTTCCAGAAAGGACCTCAAAATACGAAGCTTTGAATAACTAAAGCTCTCAGTAGTGTATGCAAAGGTAATAATAATCAGTGGAAAGATTTCTAAGCTGTACTGAAAGCAAAGGAAGCACACATAATGTAAAGACTTTTACCCTAAGTATGCTTAAGTATATATTTGTAAGTTGACCATATGTATCAGGTGCAAAGAGAATTACCTATATTCAAATGAATTTCATTCTTCACTTACAGAGTACAATTTTAAAACTTGCTGAGCCTCAAAACTGGCGCATTAAAATTGAAAATATTAGGAAGAATAGTTGATTTTTCATACAAATGCTTATAAAAAATATTATTGATGGCATATAAAACTATCTGAGGCATTCTAGCTGTAGCTCATTTTAAGCGATGGTGCTTAATCTATAACAACATACCAACATTCGCTCAATTGACTGTTGTATCCCTATAGTTACATCCCAGCTGGCTGCTTTTTGTGGCAGACTCTTAAGCATGTCTTCTTGCTGACCGAGTAGCTTGCGCAGCAACCTCGGGCGTATCTTTTGCCACCTATGCCTCTTCCAGTCACTTTGCTGCTCTTGAATTAATCTAGGTCAAATTTAATGACAGACTCAAATGTAGAGTTCTTAGTGCTTTTAAGCAGTTCAATAAAAGTTTTTGAAAGTTAGACTTCCACGGACAAACGAAGTCATTTGGGGATCAACTTAAACGTAAATCAAACACAAGCAATAACAATTACATCGTAAATCAGCAGGCATATAGCATTTGACATAATTAATCATTATTATCATAAATCAATAAATTTGTGAAAAATTTTCTTTGGCCGACATTTAAAAATATTTCTCAATACTATAAAGGCCCTAGGAAAAAGATAACTTTGCAATTCAGCAAGCCACTGCACCTAAAGCTGGACTAAACTAGGCAAAAGTAAACACAAAATTTATGATCTGTTAAATGATCTTTACAAGGCACCATAAACTGATATGAAACAGATTGTTATGCCATGTAGAATTATAACAAACCATCTGTAAAATACTAACCTGGCAGTTTCCCATACTTGTCGAAGAACAGCAAGATCAGATCGCAGACTGAAAAAAAATAATGGGCGGATTCAATATCTTAATTCAAACAAAGTAACAAGAAAGCTGGTTTGGCTGATGTCATTCTGAACTGTTGCTCAGTTCTCCATTAGTATTTCATTTGACAACAATATATGCTTTACGACTACGCACTCACCTTGGAAGAATCGAGAAATCAATAACCTCTTGCTCAAGAAGCTCCTGTAGTTCCACCAAGTCCTGGAATAAGGATTGTTAAATGATGTTGAATGACTTCTACATCATTGCATGATTATTAACATCCAAACTGCTCATTGGTCATGATCAACTGCATACCATTTATAAGAGATACTCTTAGATTATGCACCATTACCCTAATGGATATCTGCTTATCATCATAGACGAAGGATTTGACTTGCTTTGAACAGAGTGAGAAAATTTTAAACGGCGTCACAGAAGCTAAAAAAGGGAAGTTTTTAGTTAGAAAGCAGAACGAAAGCCTCTGAATAATAACAAATTATTCAACACAACAGCCATCCATGCTGCAGCAACAATCATATTCCGCTGATAAGACATACATTCAACTATTTAATTATTTAATTGGAATTTTCTTGTTTAAGCTTGGATTGGCTAAGTTTTACATATCTAGAAATTCTTTCATACTCAGCAGAGAAGAGAAGTCTTATCCTCACTGCACTCTATGGGATTTCTAATAATTTTACTTAATAAAACTAGAAACCTTACGCAAGAAAGAGAAAAGGATCTTTTGTGCAGATTTAGTTAATTTCGTTATCCAATCACTTCAATAATGTAGCATCACATTTCTACACTTCACAAGTAAAGTTGGAGGATCAGCATACCTGTGCTTCGCTTTCGATTGAATTCAAATTTTTCTCAATCGAATCCATTATGCTGTGTGCTGTATAAAGTAGGCAAGATCTATTGAAAGCTTCACTGCATCTGAAGTCGTAATCAAGCTGCAAGCAGCGCTCTCCGAACTGTTTCAGAGTCTGAAAAAGACATTTACCATTTTCATTGAGAGCATGCGACACAAAGACTGAACGTCGAATCGACTAAGATCATGGATTAAGCATAATTTATCATCTGCTACTTATGATAACTTATCATCTCCTACTTAATTGCAAAATATTCCAAAAAATTAAAAATGAGATTGTTCCACTTATATTTAAAAAACTGCAATAAAAACATCTATAAGAATTAACAATAATATAAAGAGAATGCAAGCATAAATATAATAAGTATTTACCAAAAATAAATTTGATATGAAAACATTAATACCTGTGTGACACTGTCAGCTTCTGCTTGGATTCTTGGACCAAGTCTTTGCTTTGCTTGGTTGACTTTCATTTTTAAATTGTTCCACCTGGCAATCAAATTTGCATTCAAATGTCAATGGAAATATAAAATAAGAAAAAAACTATAAAATATCCCAATGATAGTTTAGTAAGATGTGAAAATGCTAATAATCAGAGGCGTAGGAGCGATGAAAGTGTTGGAAAATAAATACTAATGTAGCTAACTATGCAACGTAGAAAAATTGAGCAATAATAGATTGCTCCAGTAGCGGTTATTGAGGGAAGCAAGGGGGAAAGTGTCCCACCCCAAGTTGCAATCAAGTCGACTAATTCTCGGCAAAAGTGGTGGACTTAAGAATAATTACAAGTATCTTTCATAAGGAAGCAACTTTTTTGCCAGAGGCTCAATTTAAAAGTAAACTTTTCTAAAAACAAACAATTGCACTCAACAAATANACCCAGCTAATTCTAAAATACTTGGAAAATTCAGCACATTTACCCCCAAAAGATGTGCGGATGAGAGGCGTGGGGGTGTCACGCCCCAAAATTTCCACATTCGCAAGATAGTTGGTCAAAAGTCAGCTATGCTACAAGAGAATTGTCCACAGTATTTCTGTGCTCTTTTCTCTTTTAGGAACAATAGTTGGTCTGTTGGCCAAAACGCCCCCCCCCCATTTACAGGTGTCTTGGCACATCACTGCTCAACCCCATAATTTGCTTTGAAAAACCGCAACTAGATTCCTTAAAAGCGTTATGCAAAATTACCGTTAATTCCTTATAAAAATTCATAATCATTATTCATAATTCTTTATGGTCATATTTAAAGATTTCACCTTATGGGAGCAGCAGAGTAGAACGTCTGGGTTGTTTCAGGCAGTTTCTGATCGTATTTTTCTAGCAAAGATAGAGTTCTCTTCATGGTGGCAAATTTTGTGTCAAGTTCTGATTGCTGAGCAGTAACCTATAAAAAGAGATTTATGAATATATACATAGAAGCAATAAACTGTTGTTTACACCAGGCCACCAGGCAGTTCCACCAGAGCTTGAATTATTTCCACGAAGGTTCAAAATATTTTCACTAGGCCACCAGATCTTTCACGAGGATCACAGGTTTTTCCGTCAGGCATTTCCACCAAGATACCAGATATTTCCAGCGGGGCCCCAATGCTGGAACACTGTTTTGAACAGGTCTCTTACAACTAAGAAACTCGTAGCACCAACATAATTTTACGATTCCCAAATTTAGACTTAAGAGCACTAAAAAAGTCTTCTTTCATAATGGTTTCGTAGACTACAATGCACTCCTTTTAGAGTTAAGAACTGAAGATGACTACAACTCACTTTGTGAAAAATTGGACCTTTTCCTTGGTATCTAAACTGTTATGCTCAGGGACCCAGATAGTTTTGTTATTAGCATCGTTCTCATTTATTGCCACTTACGTTTAGGTTTTGTATTCTCTATCCACAATATAAAATTCCATATTACTTCATGTAGGTCTCGTATGAAAAAAGTTAGATCAACAGGTATGATTCACCTGTTCTATTATATTACCATTACTTCCTTGTAGCAAAGTGCAAATGAGTTGCAGCATTGGTGCGTGCTATAGCACATCTGTTAAATAGACACTTCACCGAGTGTGATCATGTGCTACAACACATCTACTAAATAAACGCTACCCACAGCATTGCCAGCCATGCAACACAGTACTCTTATACCCATACCTCATTAAATATCCTCATGAGACGCATGAACGAAATTATGTCTCTTTCCTCGCCAGTTATAGCTTCCACTCCAGGCTCTATTCTCTTCAGGAATGCATCTAAGTCATTCAATGCACTCGAAACCTATGGAATTACAAGAAACATACTCAAAGACAGCAAAACTTATCAAGGGTCCACAAACTACAGCTACTAGACATTTGCTAGAAAAGATACGAAATTAGCTCATTTCCATTTCTGAGATTATTATCTTCTTATAGAGTAAGCCAGAAATAAAAAGCGTAACCCTATATACATCAAATTAATCACTTAAAAAATAACACAACATAATATGATAAAGTATAATATGATATCAAATTAAAATCTAAAACAACAGAATAGTAGACAACAAAATACAACAACAAATTTAGAATTCAAAATAGCACAACATCATATATTATAACACAATAAAGTACAGTAGTATACAACTTAAGGCAATATAATATTATTTAATATATTATTATCTATCACAAAATGACATAACACATGGTAATAAATTAAATTTAGGCATGTTATTTGATAGGAAATAGCAAAACAGATTTACCTGACTTGCCAGGTAGTTAGTGAAAGTGAAGACCCATTTGCTTGCGTAAGTTTCAATCGTCTTTCTGATTGGCTGCATGTTCACATTGATCCAACCAACTTGGCAATTCTCATTGGTAGCATGAATTTCATCCCTTGCCACCTGAAATACATTCCAATCCCTTTCAACATTATACGGTATTGAAAAAGTATACAATACTGCAAAATATTACAGAGCAAGAAACATGTTGATGCTGAAGAGTGCTCGTTCTATTTTACAATAACCTTACGAATAGGATACAAGTACGTAGAATGGGCGGGGGTATTACTCCCTCTATTGTATTGAAGAGCGAAAGGAAAATTTGTCCTGCAGTAATGATTTTCGCATAGGAAACAGAGAAATTGCCATGCAAAGTAGAAATTTGGGGAAGGGGTAAGTCACTCCCCATAGCTCCTAAAGAGACAACTTCGAACATGCACGGTTAATAAATTGGTAAAGAAAGTAGAAGAGCTCGCTATAACTCCAAACAAGTGGCTAAAAGAGTGCACCTTCAGCATCTACACACTAGAAAGAAATATGATTTCTAATTGCCTTATTCAAAAGAACTGCATACATTCAGTCAATAATTTAGGACAGAA
>OLMO02000231.1:21013079-21050693 GCA_900291935.2 Cassiopea xamachana
ATATATATATATATATATATATATATATATATATATATATTGCACAGTATAATCCTTATAACTGGGATTTAAATGCAGAACTCTCGACGATTGGGATTTGTGGATAGAACACAGTTGTAGTCCCACTTAAGCCGAGGGCCTGTGAATTAGGGTGAGACTTTTAAAAGAGATGGAAATTCAAGGAATACTTATAAAAGAAAATCTATTTTATATTTTAATACAGGAAATTAGCTCTGACCATCCAACTAACCACTTTGAGATGTCCAATTATAAGGTAACCGTCTGTCCCTTCCCTTTACATTTTGCATTTTATGAAACAAATCAGCTTCTTGTAGGGAATCATGTTTCAATAAATCAACGCTAATTTAAAGAAACAGTTACGTGGTATGTTAGCCTGAGTCCCAATTAAACGGAGCAAAAATTGCTGCTGGGATCATACAAAAGTTAGTGGAAGTCCCATATAGCAGGGTTCCCAGTAATTATTATTTTAATTATTATAAAATTCTTTAAAATTAGTTGTATATGTATAGCTTGTTAAACTAATTTACACCAACTATTTAAAGTAATACAAAATGTAAACAAAAAAGGCAAAAATAAATGGAACAAAAAAGTAAATTATTTCCAATCTAACTTTTTTTCTTAGGATCTCACTATAACCTCATTTACAGATCTTGCAGTTGCATTTATCCCCAATCCATTCTTTGATCTTTCTTCTAATTATCGCAGTTAAGTTTACATAGTTAAGACGAAACTAATCGCAGAAAATGTTAGTCGTCATTTTTTGAGTTTCATCGACAGCTGGAATGCAATTCTAATGTAGAAACTAGAACACTGATTAAAACACCAGTATCATTCAATTTCTTCCGATGAAAGGTGGCATATGATTCAAAGAACCTGAAAGAACGTCTTAATGGCAGCTGGAAAGCTAATCTAACCATTTTCGCCCAAAATACTGTCTAGACATCATAAATCGAAATTTTCAATTATCTATCGTTACACTAGAAATTTTATTGATATCATTTGTAATGCAATTCCATATGTCCTATATTCTCAGTGTTATGGAGATGTCTCAACCTAATAAATCTCATTTGGTTTGTGCAGCAACTTCAAGATTATAAATTGGAGAAAAGAAAAGCTGAAAACTATCAATGGAGGCTGCTTCATGATTCTACAAAGGAGAAGACTAATGAAACAAGGCAAAATAGGTGGCATGGATTCATGGCAACACCTGTAAATATAGATTTTGTTAATATTCCAAAATTTGATTGTCATGGGGATCCCACAGGTGGAAGAAATGGGAATAATTTTTTAACTTCTTTGCTGTTGGAAGAAAGGGGATAAATAACGATACCATTAAGAAAGTTCCATTACTTTATTGTGGAAGAATACTCATGTGAGATATTCATTAGTTTGTACCATGAAAGAGATTTACAAAATCATAAAGTATAAATGAAGTGTAACTTATGACAATAATAGGAAAGACAACGGGATACTAAGGAAAGAAACCCCAAATACATGAACAAATCTGAACTGAAACCAAAATTTGGTGTTTCTAAGGAAAAAAAGTCTTACAAACAGGAATAAATAAATAATGTTAGGTACATAATAAGTTAAAAATACTGCAAAACTTTATGAAAGTATAGTAGATGAAAGAGCTTTATTACCTTGAGTGCTGCCACACCAAGAATAGGGTGTGCATCAAAGGAGCAAAATATGGTATGATGTCTGCTGTATTCGGTGCATAGGAAAGTCCTTGGAACCAGGTCGTCATTGTGCTCAAGTACTGCAAATTATCATCGGCTTCCATTTCAATCTGGTTTTATAAGAAAAAGATACATTGACTTTTGCAGAAGGCAAAAATACTTATTAACGTAACATCACTAGATATGTTATCATCAAAGGTGAATAGACTTTAAAGTAGAGTCTCAGAAATAGCCAAAAAGTTGAACGCAAAACGAAAAAGAAATACAAATCAAAGGAAATTGAATCATAGAAAGCAGCTAAATTCAGCTATGACTGAAGAAGCCACAAAATACAGAGGTGCTGGAAAAAGGGCCTTTTAGCGAGAAGTTCTTCACACGAATACTATTCAAGAATGTGGTTCACTACACTAGAATACTAAGCTATCAATCGCCCCTCTCTTCCTTTGTTACCAATATGAAATAGTTTACCTTGGAGATTTCCCTTTTGACATTATGAAATGATTGAGCATAAGTGCTACAAGCTTCTTCTAAATTTGTCAGTATATTGACAATAACAGGTGAACACAGTTGCTCGTTAATGTAACGAATTCTCTCTAAATGATGGGCCCATGCCTAAAACAAAATCATGTTCATACCACACAATTAAATCGAGGCACAATAAATATGTTCTACATAGCAATGCTATATATACATCTTAGTAAGTATTTGATAGCTATGCAAGATCTCGAATTCATGCAAATGCATTAAGGTACATTGCAAGTATTACATTGCAAGTATTACATTTCAAGGATTACATTGTAAGTATTACATTGCCAGTATTACGTTGTAAGCATTACGAAATGAAATCAAAATGAAATGAAATTGTAAATATTACATTGTAAGTACTACATTGTAAGTATTACGTGGTAAGTATTACATTGTAAGTATTACATTGTAAGTATTACCTTGTAACTATTAAATTGCAAGTATTACATTGTCTGTATTACGTGGTAAGTATTACACTGTAATTATTACAAGGTAAATGTTGAATTGTAAGTATTTCCTTGTAATTATTACATTGTAAGTATTACATTGTAAGTATTACGTTGTACGTATTACATTGTAAGTATTACATTGTGACTATGCAATTCACCATCTTCTAATATCGCTGGTTCTTCTCATTAAGGATCAATTTCTGCCTAATGACGTCAGTCAAATTGTAGTCTCAAAAATTAACCAAATGGGAAAAATTTTTCTATCAATCAAGTATAGAATTCAACTACATCAACAAGATACAAAACAGATCCCATCCATAGCTGGAAAAGACACTACGTCACCTAGTTCCCACTGCAGATGGGACTTAGAAACTGTGCATTCAACTTAACGAGATACACTAATGAGCGTATGGATAAACTTTTCGCATCAAAATATGAAATTGTACAAGCCAGATATCAAGCATTCTGAAATGAGGGTTTCGTTTTTTCGTGTTGAATTTATGGTATAATGCTAACGTGAGACTACTACACCAGAAAGTACAAACTGGGTCAGATTGAATCTAAACTGGTACCGAATTACTTTTTGATACGGATATGTCTTGCTCCTACAAAACAACAAATTAGTAGATCGGGTCTAAAATGGAGTTAATATGAAAGTGACCCAGAAGTAGGTTAGAGCACAAGACACATCAGTACCAAAGCAAATCAGATCCAGCAGGGCATCTTGTAGCATTTTCAATACTAGGCCAATTGCCCAATGAACCCTCAGCTCATTACAGTAAACAAAGCAACCTTTAAAGTTGTTAGCCCAGCAGTCTGACATTTTGTAGCTTTTTCACTTTAGGCAACAAAAGTGGCGTTCCATTTGCTCATTTTTGATGCTTAAGCAATTATGAGCATACAGATAGAGTTTGGCTGTGAATAAAATGGGACCTTTCACATGTGCTTGGCCTAGTAGTAAACTTTTTAAAAGATGCCATGAAAGTCAAATTGGATCTGCTACACTGTGGCTTGTGTAAAAGCAATTTGAATCAAGTAATTTGGGCCTATGCTTATTGAAATTTTCATCAATATACCATACAAATCTAACTGCTATCGTACAATGACATCCCATTAACAAAGTGTATTTAAATTCTGCTTACTTCAGCTTCGCACAAAGGTCCTGGACTCTTCCCATGACGTCTTGCAATCTCCGTCTCAGGATCGAGTTTCAGTGATGTCTACAAATAGTCATGGAATTTAGTAGGTGCTTTGGTGCTTCCAAGCACAACAATGGGGTTGTCAACAAAAACCAAATGCAGTATAGTCCGGTTATAACGTACATCAAGGAATCGGCTCGTTTAGCACATTGTATCAGGAGTAAGCCTAAAGCTGGGTACATGGATATAGACCAGAATGCCTAAGGAATCTGATGAAAAATTCCTGTGAGTCCCTTTTTGAGACAGAAGCACGTAAAAGAGAGGGTGGGGCATGTTCCTTCTTTCAAAATTTGCAAAATTAGAAATAACTTTGACGATATTTATGAATAGCACACATTCAGTACAACATATTCTGCTTTGCCTTTCAAAGTCTTGTTGGCTATATACAAATTCCTTGGAAATATCAATTTGAATCTTCTTTTTGAATCGTTGAGTTTTGATATATTCTGCTCCATTTTTAGACTAGCCACCTTTGACCATCCATTTTATTATTGTCTTATCACTAATATGATGCTACACTTTGAATTAATCCACATGTGCTAGTGCAAAAGCTATCTGCTCCAAGCAACAGCGCACACGTGTGCTCCCCTACCTATTATATACCTCGGTGTTTACAAAAAATAGCTACTACTGTAAAATGAATCAAAGATAGGGTATAAATACTGTGCATGACGGACCCGTAATGGGGGAAAACTAAGAAAACCGCAAATTACGTCATATCAAGGGAGGGGCGGATATGGGCGGGGCCCGGGGGCCATGGTCCCCCAAACGGCAATGTTTCCTATAGTAAACAATATTGCTAAGAAACTTTTCACATGAAAAAGACTATTATGCACACCCCAAGTCCAGTTCTGGACCACCCCTGCAGCACATGGAATGTTTGTTGAGTGATCAAAAAGAGTATGTTAGAAGAGGAAGCACATAACAACCGAGTACGTTATAACTGGGAAAGTTCTACAAAGGGTTTTCATGAACTTTTTGCTGTGTCCGCACAATTCAGTACGCTATATCCGAAAGTATGTTTTAAACCGAGTACATCATAATGGTTATGCTGTATTGCATGTAAGTAGATATTGCACATGAATGTAAAGATGCTATGGTTGAGAAAGAGCTCAATTTTTCAATGCGAGAAAAATCAAGAATAGGTGGCGACAGGGAAGAAATGTTGGGAGGGTAAGCACTTCTAAAGTGCCGACACTGAGTACGCTTTGGCACCAAATAGGGGGGATGCAATAAGGAGGGGGGTTAGTATTTTTGCTAAAGTTGCATAAATTGAGAGGGTATTTATAGTTGGGGGGTCAATGCTCTATAGACAATATGGGGACCAAAAAATTTCAAAATTATTGCAGTTAGTTGTTAACATTATGTAAGTATAAGGTAAACAGTTTGTTTTCACTTCCTTAGTTGTTATTACTGATTTGTGTTCACACCCTTTCTACATTTTTGAAATCTTTGGGATAGTAAAATAGGGGGTTGGATTTTTTAAAATTGCTTAGTTGGAGGGATTGCTTAATAGATAAAAATGGATGGTGCAATTTTCAAAATTCTGCAATCAGGGGCCCCCAACTATTCTGTGCCAAAGAGTAGGTGCCAGCATAGGTACTAATATAGGCAGAAGTTTGGGGGCACCAGTCCTCCTGAGCACCCTCAGTAGCACCATCCCTGAGGTGAATTGATACCTTGATCTGCTTAATCCAGCCAATGAGGTAGGTTTCCAGTATGTGTATAACAGCTAATTTTCTGTGACTATACGATGCAGCCTCTGATAATACTTCAATGGATGGAAGTGAAAGTCTTACTTCTCCCTGGAAAATAATTAAGCCAAGACAACTATGCTTATATCTGAAGCAAACACAACAGAATGGGAAACCAAAATTTTTAAGCTTATTGATCTAGTATTCTAATACCACTAATTTTATCATGTCTAAAATTTGAGTATGGGTAGCCATATGTAAAGCAGGATGTAATATTTCAGGCTTCTAAAACTTTAAAATTAAGCATCTCTAATCACACACAGTACTTATTGAATTGACATCAGACCAATAAATTCATCAACTGGAAACATCATGTGTAGTATTATCAAAGAAATATAGTGTGAAAAACCATCTAATTTGTACTTCCTTACAGTTCTAAACAAAGCCTAGTGTTATACTGTATGTGAAAATTAATTGCAGGACATTAGGTCATTCCAACCAGCTGCCTCGGATATAACTCTAAATGAATTGTCTAAATCAAAAGTACATATCACTGTGATTGAAAAAGTTGAACAACAGCATTGCAAAATAGTATTCAGTAATAAAGGATCTGAATTAGACAACCCAGTCTGGTTTATAAAACACAGCTGTTGCATAATTACTGTGAATACACTATATCCAAGCTGCAATTGCAATTCTCCACCCTCTTTAGCTCCTCAAAACTGTGACTTAATATTTGGTGTCAACAACAAATTGCTGATATAGATCCCCTTCATGGAAAGTAGGGAATACCCCCCTGAGATATCAGGGTTTACCAACAGAGGCTTTTCCTGAGGGCATGACACACCCAGCTACCCAAAAAATGACTAGGTGAGATGAGGAAGTCAGAAATGCTGAATATATCCATGCTTAAGATGGTAATTTGTGGAGAGTAATCAAAAATTAGGTTGCTGGTAGTGACTCAATTCATTTATAAACATATTACATGAATGGACTTGGAGCAATGTGATCTTATATGACAAGATATTGCATGACATCACAAGATACAAAATGGCATGAAAAAAGCAACATATTTATGATGAACTGAGGAGATAAATATTAAGCTGTGTTGCACTTTTATTGCAATGCTCATCAACAAAAGGGCCTAGCCTTCAAAGAGAAAATTGAAGAGAGAAACCTCGACATTTCCTTGAATGGTTTGCAAACAGCTGATGAGTCTGTGAAGGATATCCATTAGCTTATCTGCACTTACTCCACCAGCCTGCTCAATGCTCAAAAGTGGTAGAAAAATTTCCTTGGTCAATATTTCAAAATGTTCCACAACATTTTCATTGCATGAACAATAGAATACATCTTCATTGATGTTATCTCTTGTAATTTTGCCTGCACTTTGTGACTTTATAAAAAAGAGTGCTTTCGATTTTAGAACTGTCACAGCTTTGAATGATGCCACAAGACTTTTGCCATTTTCACCAGTAAAACAAACAAAAAGGTGTCTGGACTCTACATTGTTGCAAAATTCAAGCAAGCATTTCCTAAAATATGACACAAATTCATCCTTTATTATGCAATACAGATAATACAGCAAGGAAATATCCACACTAAAGTTCAAATACATTTAAAATTCTTACAGTGGGTATTTAAGGGTTTATAGCCACGTTGCATATGCACTTAAATCAAGGATGTAAGTGCATCTGCAACTTAAACCCTTGATTTTTCCTTATTTGATAGTGGAAACCACTCCCTTTTTCTCTTTCTGCTATGTAGATCAAAAAATTTGTTTTCCTTGATTATAACAACTATAGAAGAAAATTCCCTTATCATCCCAGGTTTTCCCTGACTTTTCTACAAATGGAATATTTTCAAGGCTTGTCAGGACACTTTAATGCTCATTTTTGTTACTTTGCTTCTTACATCAATGAGGTATCAATAGCTAGCTCAAGCACTAGATTGGTAGCAATTAACTGAACAGCTATACTGCTTTAGGTAAAATAATCAATTCTACAATGAATTGTTGATGATTTCAGCCAATAATTGTATGATAAATTTATTAAGAAGAAAAATCCCTAGGAAAATAATGGAAGTACACAAGTAAATCAAAACAACGATAAATGTAAATAAAAAATGGCCTGGTGACAAATATTGAGTCCTTGCTACGGAATTGGGCTTACCTGCTTTCCTCATTGGAAAACAAATACTTCAACTCTTCTGCTCTTGGTTTTAAAGATGATGTGACCCTGATCTCAAACCAACGCAATCTTTCATCAACTTCCATATCTTCTATAACAGTTAGAATCCTACGACAAGAACATGAACAATATTTTATAAGCCAACAGTACAGTACTATCTATCACTACCTAGTGTTCATTGCAGTAACTACTGGCTCTAGTTTTATTGAGCTGCCACACAAATCCTTGAACACAAAAATTGACAATGGCCAGGGCGGGCATCTCCAGGCGCTACACAGCTTTGCATTTTCAAAGATCATTATCTATCCGGACTAATCACAGCTAATAGCTAGTAAACAATTTCATCTAGCTTGAATTCTAAGTTCTACTCTAGTGTATTGAAATGGCTAAAAGTTTGATCATATTAAATAGATTACATTAGCAACGAATTAATTAAGACTTTAGAAACTTTATACAAGCACACCGTAACTTTACTCTATTTGGTGCTATGTATTGAAGATACATAAGATGCTATGTATTGGCCTATGTGTATATACCTGTGCTACTTAAATGGCAGGGTGCTCTGCTTCGAGAATTGAGCAGAAGAAAGATAAAAGAAAGTAGAAATTTTTCTTGCGCTAGGAAATGCACCATCTACTATGAAAATTTCCTTGCAATAGCTTCACTCCAGGTTTTAAAAGCTATAGACGACTTCTGACCTGTAATTGAATGCTCTTTTCCCGCCGCCATTTTGTTGTCAAGGATTCCGTTGACAGCCAAAACACAGCTTTGCTGCTCCTGCGCAGAAACGGAATTTTTTCTAAGGAAAGTTTAGACACAATGCTATAAAATTCGACATGTTTCCAATGCAAATCTGCTTAACAGAGTTTTCAAGTGGAGGTTTACTTTAGACTAGGGATTCTTGAATTCATCCAGTTAGCGAAATGCTTGAGCCTCAAAATATGTTACCAGGTGCTACTTTTTCATAATAATTCCTATAACACTTTTGAGATACGGATCGCTTGTACTTAAAGCATCACATTGCAAATCAAACTTTTCACAGCGAGACATAGAATCTATGCTAAGTCATATAAAGTTTAATTGGATGAACAAAAACTGAGAAATACAAGTTTTTCTTTCTCAGCATAACGATAAACGATGAATGCAGCTTTATTGCAAGCGAGTGTTCTCTGACGTTCAAATGCTCGCGGCCTTTAAAATGTTTCTAGGGGCAAGCCCCCAGACCCCCAACTCTACCTATCAGACTAGGTTTCAGTCCCCTTTATGACACCTATAGCACTTATAAAAACGCGCACCTTTCTACCTTTTATCTATAAACGTAGGGGCGGGGGCAGGGGGGCTGCAGTCCCCCAAGTTGGGCAGAAATCCTTTCTATTCTGGCAAATGTTCTGAAAGAGCAATAGGAAATTCGGGCAAACTTTTCAGCCCGCTCTCCAACGCTTTTTGTTACTATGGGCAGAAAATTACAGTCCCCCTAACTTCGACGTCCTCTTACGTCAATGACTTTATCTGCAATTGTTTCTGTCGCCCAGCAAAATTTTCTGTAAAAATGCTATGAAGTGAAGGGTATGCAATCTTAGAAGAAATTTACCAATAGGCTATGAAACTTCCCAGAATTCCACGTAAGCTATGTTGATCAATCTCTCCCATGCATGATGATTGTGCAAGCTCTTACTGACAAATGAAGATTTCGGATTAGTCTTTAATCTAAATATAGCATAAATAAGTTTAATATTTGTGCAACTTCCTACCATACGTGTGAGTGTGAGAATATCCTGTATTGCGTGCGTCTCACGCAAAATGCCTGAGGCTTTGAAGGCGTAAATCAGGGTCATCTAACCATGGGGCAGAGCAGAGAGCAATGGCATTCTCACACTTTGTTGCATAAATAGTATGTTTCACCATTTTCTACACTTCTTTGCAGAAGTAGGTAAAATAATATACCATTCTCCATTTGCTTATATTCCAAAAGCATTGAAAGTAATGCTGTGGCCAACATAGATAAGCAGACTTTCATGACTTTCCAAGATCCCCTGACCCTGATGAACAGGCCCCTCCACTTTTAAAGTCATTTTAACATCCCTGTAAATGTCAAAAAACTTATGTCGATTCTAAGAAAATTAAGTTGATAACCATCAGATCAAGCAGGAATTGAACCTCACTCCGGTGCACAGCTAGAATGGTAGACAGATAGAGCAATGGTCCACAGGAAAGAGCAAGGGTTGGCAAACTTGCCAACAAGCCCAATGAAGTGTTGTTTGAGATCTGCACACAGCATTATAAAACAAACATGAAATAAATTTCATCAATAACTGTTGTACAAAAAGAAAGCAAGAGTAAATCACTGAACAAAACCAAAGGAAGGAGCTCTACAGTTAGGAAGCTTAAAAAATTAAACCAAAATTTTGTTGATCTCTAGAAAGATAACCAAAAACATATATAGCAATACAACATCATTTTGAGATGATAACAATTGTCCTAGAAAATATCTAAAACCATTGAACTTGAGATTCAAGAGCAAATAAATATAATAGTATCATCCACAAAGACAAAAAGTTGAGAGTATGCTATACTCTCAGGTGCCAAATAAAGGTCCCCCTTCCAGCTTATTAATTTTTCAATTCCTTCTTCCAACCTCCCACACCTTTTAGCACCCCCTGTTTATTACTTTTAAGGATATTTATTCTTTTTATAAACCACTCATTTTATTTCCTTTCCTTGTTAGTATTATTTACACCCAATTTTCATGGTAAAATAGTATACTGCTGTACATATTTTAGTTCTATGCTCTATGACAACCTGTTTTTGTTCTTCCCATCCTTGTGTAATCACTTAAAGCTTTTCTCAAATTTCCAACCACCCTGTTTATTTTGACCTCCCATTAATTAACTTTCAGAATTTTTTCTGACCCTCCTATTTATTAGGACCCCCCCCCATTTATTTGGCACTTGAGAGTAGTCAATCCACTGGACAGTAGTAACATGTGAATCCATGCACCAAAAATGAATCTGTCCAAAACACATATGAACTACTGGAAGAAATGCCCAGAGGCTTCCCAATCAAGGATAGGGTTCCCTTGATTAAATAAATATAAATAACAATGTCAATAGGAGATAAAATCTCCCATAATCTTCACTACTCTTGCATTCAACCGCCATCAAAGGTAGTCAGTTGTTTCATTGTGAAAAATAATCTATGCTAGTTACATCAAGAAATCCCTGTGGTGATGCAGTTGCTTGCATGCTTACAAAATGTTTTCTCAGCTGTGCCAATGCAGCTTTTGTGAGCTGGTGGTCACTTCTCTCTTTTTCTAACTCCTTTCTTAATTGTTTCCTTTCTTTTTCTACTTTTTCAACATTGTGCATGAGCTTAGTTTTGAGAACTGCTTCCTGTTGTCCATAAGCAGAGACTATTTCTTTTTGTTGATTTTCAAGTGCTTTATCTAGTTCTACACACATTTCCCTTGTTTTAGCCAGCTCTTTTCGCTCATGTTCAAGCTCATTTATCAAAAACCTATTGTGCTCTCTTAGCTGAGTCTCCATTTTAAACATTTGTTGGATCTTTTGCTCAGAACATTCCAAATCTGATTTTAGTTCCCTAATTGTAGCATTTAACTTCATATTCTGCTTGTTCTGCTCACTAAGCTTGGAGCTCTGTTTTGAAATTACTGCTCTTTTCTCTCTGCATTTCTTTTTAAGCTCCTTTACTTCCTCCTTAGATTCTGAAAGCAAAAGCAATAAGTGGACTGAGCGTTTCTTTAAGTGAAAAAACCCATTACGAAATATATCAAGCTCTTCTTTTGTCCATATGCAGCCACGATCTTGTGAAGCTCTACTTCTTAAATCCCCCCTATTTGAGTGGGTCAGCAGTACTTCATTCTGATCTGTTGATATAATGCTCATCTCTTTTCTGTCTTCTAAGGAATTTTCTAAAATCAATTAATGAGCAATCATATTAGGTTCTATTTTGAAGACAACAAAGGCCTTCAAAAATAGACTTTGCATGAGGGGATCTTGTACAAAATCAAACTGAATGAAGCTTAGGATATGCAGAAAAACAAGATCATGAGCTCGAGAAGGCAGAAAAATGCATCTATGTAGATCACAATGAATCTATCAACTGCCTCTTACTATACAAAAGGAACAATATACGACTTAGACAGTGTATACATACCATCAGGGACTTTCAAGGGATCCGCTGATGTCTTCTTAGGCGAACGATCCATGCTAGAAATAACTCGGTTGCAGGCATCCTGATAATGATCCTTTGCTTTGAAATTAAAATTTCCCAAGCCATCATTCCCTTCACCTTCTTTAGCACAAAGCAAATCCTGCAGCGAAAATTTTACTGGAAATACCTCGGTTACCCAGTGCGATTTTGCCGCCATCATGTAAGGGAGAACATCAGAGCAAGATTAAGTATGTTTTATAAGAAACCTGGCTCAAGGACTCTGGTAAAAATTTCTCTAGTTTTTGGCCACATTTTAGTCCTGAGTTTCTCAAACATGCTTTGTGAACCTTAATTTCTTGTCAAAAAATATACCCAACAGTTTTTCATAATCACTTTCATTACTTGTCGAAATTCTAATTGAAAATGGAAAAATTGCAAAGCAATATAAAGGAAAGGACTACAAAACAATGTAAATTTGGTCCTCTTCGTCGATACCTATCAGCTTGCATTCAGGTGTAGCCTCAACAATATCTTGCTCTGAGACCAGTCTTTCAAATGGATTCAAGTCTGGTTCACTCAAAATTGTTCCTGGTTTGGTTTGTCTTGTTTTCATTCTCTTCATTACCACGGCGCTCATTGGAAGGGGTGCTCAAGTTAAAATGTGTACTCCAGGAGGGAGGCATTTATACGATGGGGGGGGGCGCTCTTTCGAGGAAATACGGAAGTTGACGAAGATTTTTCCTTTTTTGCTATAAGCTGTCAAAATTCGATGAAATTAGGTTCATAGTATTTTTTACCTGTATGACTCATGACTGGGCCACCAAATGTAGCCCAGCGCAATAAAACGTTTCGCCCAATACATCAAGGCTTGTCGCCCAGTACAAAGAACTTTTGAATACTGGGTGAAAAGACTAAAGAAGGATTCACAAGTAGCACTGAGAGCAAAATTAACAATGGAGCTACATGACTTTCCACTTCCAACATTAGTAACCATCAAAGAGCGACAGGATACTATAGAAGATGGATTCTTGGATTTCATCTAGAATGTTTTAAGAATAAGGCAAGGCTCAAGCTTCATCAAGACGTAGAATTTTTGTGTATTCGAGCTATATTGGTCCTTTAGATTAACGATGGGACATTTAACACAATATTTTTTATCTCTGATCCTCCTTTAATTCACGTTATGATTAATTATGACATCAGCAAAGATTTATTTTTGCATTAGTTGCCCTATCAGTAAACATCCATAGTAGTGGGCAATAGTTAAATTGTGAATTGATGAAAGAATTCATTAAAATTTCTGATTTGACGGAATTAATATAATTTAACAAGTATGCAAGTTTATGGATCTTTTGATTCTCTTTTCTGTGTAAGTCCTCAACATACTCTTTACAATTTAATTTCTTGTCGAAAGTTATTCCCAGTAATTTTTAATAGTTACTTTCCTTAATTTCTGAGCTTCCACTTTTGATTGATGTTTCTGAGCTTTTATCCCCAAATACCATAAGATGGCATTTTCCATTATTTAATTTCAAAAGATTATCAGAAAACCATTTTACAATCACACAGCAGTCATCTTCTCATTGCCGGACAACAATTCCGAGGTCTGAATGGCATGTGCAAAGGCAGTAGCATCATCAGCATAGTTGCAAATTTTTGTGTGACTTGCAAACCAGAAAATGTCGTTTATAAATATACTATATAGCAAAGGCCCTACAACTGACCCTTGCGGCACTCAAATTTTCATTTTCTCCCATTTACTATATGAGCTGCTAATCTTTACTCTCTGTTTTTCTATTTTTGAAGTAGCTTCTTATGAGCTGAAGAGCCTTTGAATTTAGTTCGTAAGTATTCAGCTTTGCTAATAGAAGACCATAGTCTACACAATCAAAGCCTTTGATAAGATCCATCAAAGCAGCCCCAGCAAGCCCTTTGTAATCTATGGTGTTTTTGCAAGATTTTAGAAGTTCAAAAAGACATGCTTTGTGTTGAACCATGTGAATTATATTCAGATAGCTGTCGATGAATTAAACGCTCAAAATTTTTGGCAATATTTGGAAGCAGGTTTATTAGTCCATAATTCACTTTCTTCATATAATCATCCTTTTTGAAGATTGGGGCTACTTCAGCATTTTTCATGCCATCTGGGAAGCTGCTGGCGTCAATAATATCATTAAAAAGATAGGTTAGATGAGAGTAAAACATATCTGCATTAGATTTAATTTTCTTTGGAGGGATTGCTTCTTGTGGTGTGCTCTTCTTATGATCTAAATTTTGCAATTGTAATAGCGTCACAATAACTCAGTCATGGTAGCGTCGAAATTAAGCTGGAATTTTCAATAAAGGAAATCAAACAAAAGTGCTGAGCCTATTTCTCCTAGAACTAGCATAATAATCTTCCTCGTCGTAGTTATCATTCCTAAATTTATATTGAAGCTGCGGTTTCCAACTGATGTCTCAATACATGCTTTTAGGATCTCAGATTTTGGGCAGAAATTAACTTGAATAATTGCAGATGAAAAAATTGTTAATTATTTTCGATCAAAAACCCAAAACGACAGGCAAAATGTAAGATGAAAGTGCTTCCAGCTATCGATAACGGGATTTGCTGGTTACATTTTGCCATAAATATCGCCTGATTGATTTCAACACAATCACACAGATGATACGATTGTTCCATTGATCGCAACTAGAATATTACAAATCTCAAACAAATTCTCTACGATTCTTTTGATAATTGCGTACTAAAAGAATATGCAATTAATTATTTAAATCTCGATAGTCAGCAATCTCATGTTTCTGGCAAGTTTCTTGTAGCTAGCAAGAGTAAGTTTTGATCTTCATCAATGTGGTTGAAGATTGATGGCAGTGCACTCTATATTCAAAAGCAATTCCTTTGCAAATTAACTTAAATACAGCTGCAATCACATATGAAAATTGAGAATAAAAGCACAAGATTTATTTGAGTACGAATAATTCAACGTTATTGCTTACAATAGGTGCTCAGACTGTCTGCCTTTCTGAAGTTGGCATTTTTTACAAAAATAATAGGATATTCATAGGTTTCCCATGCTTGCATATTAGGGTAATTAGAACAAACTTACTTGCAGGTTTATTGTAAATTTGTTCTTATTAAGGAACAAAAATAACTAGCTTCAAAAAGCCCTAAAAAGTAGTGCATGCTAATTAAGCTTAGGCAAGTTTATTACAGACTAAAAAAGGGTTGATTGTTTTACACAAAGCATTTAAAAATTATTTTGATTTGCCCTTACATAACTCTATTAAGACTAGTGCTCGGTTGGACCTGAGTAATAAGTCTTTTGTGTATCTGCATGACATTCTCAAATACGCCTTGAACAATTAGCTTAGTGATCAGTTTCAAAAAGATGATAAGAGCGTTGAAAATGAAGTATATCAATACTAACTATGGCCTTCAGGAAAGTTACTGGAAAACTGTTGCAAAGGTAATATGTTCAAACAAGTCTCACTTCAGTGAAAAATAGTGATAAGTTCTATACTATTTAATAGATACTATTTAATAGATAACAATAATAGACATATTGAATAAGTAATATACCATAACACATCTTTATAACACGAAATTATTCTTGTAATAAGATAGACTATAAGGTCAATCTGAAAAATAAACAAATTACTACTGGAACAGCATTTAACATTCAAAGTCATTTTGCAATGCATCACGAAAAATAGTAAACTTTCATTCTAGGAATCTATAGCACAATTTTTGTTAACTCATGCAAACTACATTTTAAAAAGTTGAACTCTGATTAGATGAGAAGGCTTAAATGTTTTATTTTCGAAGCATAATGTGTCCCTGTAGCAAATGGCAAAAAATAATAAAAACATTCGAAGAAATTACTCGTTGAAGATGAAATAAATAAATAAAAACATAAAGGAATGAGGAACATTGCAAAAATATAACTTTTCCATTATGAACTTAGCATCCAATCACTGAAAAGAAAAAAGTATAAGATGAGCAAAAGGGCTGAAAAATGGCTGCAGAATGGTATTGGATTTAATTTTTTAATTCCAACGCATTTGAAGTACACACTTCTTTCTATAAGAAAAACTGATTTTTTGCTGAGCCTCAATGTTCATAAATTTTTCCAGTTTTGAGTCTTAGATTATTCTTAAATTGTTCTTAAATATGGAAAGTGTAACTAGGCCTGAATATCAAAAGAGGTACAGAATAACAAATATTGTATCAATAGTGCAAAATTTAATCTAGAAACGGCACTTTAACTCAAATACACAAAAATTCCAAGTCTTGGTGAAACTTGAACCTTGCATTATTCTTAAATTATTCTTAAGCTTCAGCTGTCCTGAGTCTAAATATTCTTATAAGCTATATTCATATTTAAAAAGTTTGTATAACAGCATGGAAACTATAAGAATTACTTTCATACAGTATACGAAGGTGGATCTCAATCATAGGGTCGCCTAGAGAATTCTGAGGGCCCGGGGCAAAAGAGCAAGATGAAGCTCCCTGCGAGAAGAACACTTTCAGGGTCTAGAAAATAATTTTGGAAAGTACTGCTGGTTTACTTTATTAAGCCCTCAGACCTTGAATCATTGGGTGTTATGAGGCCCCTTGGAGTTTGACACCCTGGGCCAATTTGCCCCCGTGCCCAAACTCTCGGCGGCTCTGTCTCCATCAGACAACCAGAAAGTTAAACCAACTAAAAGTTTCATCAAGCGCTTGACGATCTCCCTGAAGATCCTGGTTCCTAAAGCACACGTATTGTCGTGAAATTGTTGGAGACTTCGCTTTCCATTCGCAGAAAATGTTAGAAACACGTTTGGTCTCACAGAAAGGACTTCACATATTTGAAAGATAATTATCATAGCAAAAACTACTTAGATAATGGACTGGAATTGCGATGACATCGATCTGTGATGCATAGCTTTCATTTCTATTTCAAAGCATATTTGCCATTCGCAAGCCATATCATGTTATGGTCTTCAATAAATGGATCAAAAACCAAAAAAGACAATGAACAAGGAACTCATGGATTAACAACATGATTAACATTACAAAACAGCTTCATATTATGCACCGAAATTGTGGTCAAACATATTTATGATTTCGTTCAAAGGATGTTCAATGGATATTTATGGCTCTAGCGTGCTCACTGTTATTGACCTGATACTGTCTTTAATTACCTTCAATGCTGACAATACCCATTAGATGGTATTATTTATTACAAAGAATACGGCGTGCATCACTTAATGATGAGCTTTTCTTCTTACTCAATACACGTCTTTTTTATAAGAAAACCATCATTTTGCTTAAGCCTCAATTTTCTTAAATTTTCCCGAAACTGAGCCTCAGATTTTCTTGCATGTTTTTAACTTATACTGAAATAAACCAGCTAAAGTGGCTTATACTTTCGTTATTAATATTGTATAATTGAACTTGAATTCTATCTTTAACATTTTGAATGCAATAACGACGAAATATATTTTTTGGCCAATAAAACACTACATTTTGGAAATCGAGCCTTGTGATTTTCCTAACACTTTTCAAGATTTTCACAATTTGAGCCTCATTTTCTTATAAGCTTTTTTCTTAGAAAAAAAAACGTGTAGCTACTAGACGATTCATCGTCTAAATTTATATCATCATCTATCTTATCAGCTGGTGTGCTGTTTTCCAGTAGTGGCACCAGGGAAGAAATGCTGGGAGGCTAGTGCTGCGAAAGTGCCGACAGTGAGCGAAGCATAGGAATTTTAACGGACAGGCGCCTATCGTATTTGCTAAAAAACTGAAAAAAGTCATGGATGTCGTGAAGGTGCCGACAGTCAGGGACGAAACTTCATGGGGGCATGGGGGTGAGTCAACCTCTCCCCAACCTTGAAAATTTGCGATTTTGCGGGGCACAAATGGTAGTACAGTGTATTTCTGAATGGCAACTTACTGAACCCAGGACCATTGGTCAACTACTGGAATTAAAAGGAACATCACAGACCGTTTTCGTTGGGCGACCTCTGACGCCCCTTGACATTTATTTAAAATTGCGCCCCTGCCGACAATGCATAGAGTTTAGGTGCCGATGAGGGACTCGGTAAACTCATAGGAGGGTACAGTCCTTCAAGCGCCCGGTAGCGTCATCCCTGCTGTCTTCTCAGGTTTGGATCTCTGATATTCGCTAAAATTTCGTGATTACATTTGCTTATCACTCTTCAAGGGCAAAGCATTTTATCTTTGAAAATTTATATTGCATCTTTCACAGATATTTTCTTTGGATATCTCAAGATGGACGCAGCGGTGAGGATGATTAGGGTTCAACCATTTTTGTGACAAGTCGTTTTGAAACACGCAGCGGGGAAGACGATTTCGGTCAACTTTAGTTGCGTGGCGCCAGAGAGTTTTTCTTTCTGATAGTATTGGCTATTTACTACTGTATAACATGGTTTCAGGGCTGCCGAGAGGGGGGCAGGGGCAAATTACCCCAGGGCCACAAGCTCCAAGTGGCCTCATAACACCCATTGCTTCAAGGTCTGGGGGATTCATAAAGTAAACCAGCACTAATTTTCCAAAGTTACTTTCTAGACCCTGAAAATTTTTTTTCGCTTCGCTCACAGGGGGGCTCGTCTCTCTCTTACCCTGAAGCCTCAGAAATCTCTCGATGGCCCTAGCTTTGCACAACTATACTCTTTTTTGCTGAAGTCAATAGTCAAAGTCTTTTCCCGCGCCACATGTGCATAGGGCGGTGCCTATCTCCGTTTCTATAGCCCTAGGCCACGCGTCTGCGAATGCAGTAAAAGCTACAGCGGGGAGGGGGGGCTGGTTCACTTGTAGCATTCTTATATGCCGAGCGCCAGACGAGAAGGCAGTGAGTACCATTTTTAAAGTCTTTGGTATGACTCGGCCGGGGTTCGAATCCACGATCTACCGGTTGTGAGGCAGATGCTTTACCACTGGGCCATCACTCCGGTTTTTTTGTTAAAAGTACCTGTAAAATTGACGTTCAGGCTGGCTTTTCTTAATTTCTCCCAAATTTTGAGGCTGAATAGTTTTCAGTTTGTTCTTGAATTAGTAGCGTATAGACCATTTAGAAATACATAGATAGACAATATACAAGACAGCATTGGATGTTTTGATTGATTGAAAGCCAATTGTTACAACCAAGATGCTTTCTCTTGCATATTAATGTTTTTCATTAAAAATGCTTATAAACACCTATAAACAGACAATGTTAGCACAGTATCTAGTTTCACTAGGAGCAACTAATTTGCGATAAATCAAAAAAAAAAGTGCCATGGCTGTCAATTCTCCTCAGATTAACAAAGCAGTTTCATGTCAATTTCTTAATGGAAAGCTTCTGCATCGTTTTCCAAAAATACATTTTACGAAAAGGTTACAGGCTCAGCCTTGTTCTTAATTTTTTCTTAATTTTCCACCAAATTTCAAGCTCGTGTTCTTATAACATTGTTCTTATATAAAAGAAGAGTGTAGTAGATATACCACGAGCGTGCATGCCTCTTGCAAGAATTTTGCTTAACGTAATGTCATTTTAATATTCTTACGTACCTCTTCGAGGAGGTAGGGCAGTCAAAATTGACTTACATGATTTGCTATGGTCATTGATAAAGAAGACACCAAATATGCTATGCAATCCTCTTTGGAAGGCTTGACCAACATGTCTCTTACTAAGTGAAAGTGTTTCACGGAAGTAACAGTTTTAGAGTCTATTAGCTATTTTCTAATCATTCACACTTCGGAGATACTCTCTTCTTTGACAGATCTTTGCTTGGACATGACTCTCAAGTATTTTCTAAACTGTCGCTTCTTGAAAAAATAGATCCATGGATTTATGAAACTCGATAACAGAGCCATGATTAAAAACATTCTGCGGACGTGGTGGTAGTTAAGTGGGATGCCGCAGGCGTACAGTAGTCGATACACCGAAAGTGGTAAAAACGAGAGAATGAATATGAACACTATATAAAAGCATTCTTTAGAGGCAGAAAATTGCCACTTTTTTATCTGTGTGTACTTTTTGCGAATTAGAATGAACTGCTTCCTTGATCCAGAGATTTTGTTTGACACGTTCTCTGTTGTATTCTGTTGATTCGTACAGTTCACTTTTTGTTTCTCCTTCTGTTTCCTTATCGCTATGAAGAGACAGCAGTTTGCTATCGCAAGGACTGCAGCCCCAAGAAAGAAGCAAACAACTAAGAGACTACCACGAACTTTCAGTTCCAAGCGTGAACTAAAGCAGTAGTATAATATGTACTGTTGCATGAGTAATAACAGTGACAGGAGCCAGCAAGAAATGAATGAAATTCGCAATCGCTTTCCAGTCACTATTGATTGATATCGTAAGGGCTGCATTATTGCAAAAAGTCTATCGAAAGTCAGCAAAATCAACGAGAATATTGACATGAACATACTACCGAACAGTGGAATGTTCCCTAAAGATTTGTAAACATCTTGTTTTTGGCGTGCAAGCATCGAAACGGCAAATGTAACACTGAAAATTCCAACGAAGGTGTCAGCAAACGCCAGTGACAACAGAATTCGGTTGTTCTTTTGGTGCAAAATTTTTGATTTGAAGCGAGAGAAGGTTATGATAACAACTGTGTTAACTGTAACGATAGCAATTCCTATCAAAAGGAACGCAGTCCAATAATACATCCCGTTGGCTGCCATCTTTCGTTATGATCTTGATCAATAGGCCCGTTCGATTCTCCGTCACTGTGGCCAACTGACACACATATATCACCCTCGAACTGACATTGCACTTGGTGGTGTATAGCAAAGCAGGTAACTGATTGAAGTTCTGTTGACTCGAGTTTTTTCAATGCTTCTTATATGCTTCTATTAATGATTAATGAAGCGGAAAACTTTTCTTTCCAGCAAATGAATATTTCGAATTGCATGAAGCTCTAAACACACGATCTGTTCTAAGGGCCTGTTCATGTGAGCCCGCTTAGCGGGCCAGCTCACTTAGCGGGGCAAATTTCATGTTCTGCTTATACGAGCCCGCCTACTGGGATGGAAACTGTCACGTGAATGATTGGGCATTATTCGAATGTCAGCTAGCACCTTTCGAACAGCTTTCGAACAGCTTTTTAGCCAGCTTAGCGAGATCTCGGTAGTGTTCAGGTGAGATCTCACTTAGCGGGCTAGCCCGCTTTCTCATATGAGCAGAAAAGACATTTTGTATGGGAATTGAGGGCTAGGCGAGATCTCCTTAAGTGAGCGACATCGGTTAGCGGGCTCATATGAACAGGCTCTAAGTAACAAACTTTCTATCTTCAGCCTAGTGTTTGTTACTATTCCGCTAAATCGAGTGTTGAATGTATCTGGAATGTTTCTGAACTTCTTGCAATAACAATGCAGATCAGGCAACTGTGATGAAAGAAAAAAGATTTTATTTCTTAGTGTGTTATTTCTATTTTCTTTTTGATTTGATAAACTTTCTTGTAAAAAATTTTCTTTCAAGTTAGTATTTGAACCTCAGCATCCTTATCTTCCTTAAAGGTTTCTTGGTTTTTCTCTGATTTCAGCTTCATATTTCTTATGTACATATTTCTTACAAAAAAAACGTGTCTTCCAAAAATCAGATTGCTCTTATTCAGTTTGTGTAGTGAGTCTGGTGCTACAGATGATTTAAGCACAAAAGAAGCTATTCCTTTAACCTTTGGCTCTATTACGGCAATTTGCAAGTCAACAGAACAAAATATAATGATGAACATTGAAATGGTCAAGTATTTGCAAAATATTACTTACAGCTCTTCCAAAATTTCTCAATGAAATAAAATTAGATATGATGCGTAAAAAGACAACAATTTGCCTAATTTTGCAATACATGTTTCGGACTCATCGTCCATCATCAGTTGCTAATACAAACCAAAGGTTTGTTCATCAGAATAAGTGTATCTATATATTTAAGCGAGCAAAAGAACGACAACGGTTACAAAGAAAATAAGGGAGGTTAGAAGCTTAATAAAACATCGAAGTGCTGAAGCTGCTTATTTAAGATAGGCTTTTGTCTAGACATATCTATGATACGGTGTCTAGACATATCTATGATAGTCCAAATGTAAATATAAAAAGGCTTGCAATGATAGCTGCTTCACAATTTTGTACTCGGCAAGCACTTGCCATCAACTAGAAATTAAGGAAGCTTTGCATATTTTGTGGGAAAGGCCTACCTTAAATAAACAGGTTCAGCACTTCGATGTTTCATGAAGCTTCTAAACCCCCCTCATTTTCTTTATAGCAGTTGTTCTAATGATTAAACCTTCAGTCTGTATTAGCAACTGATGATAGACGATGAATGCGAAACATGTATTGCAAAATTAAACAAATAGTTGTCTTTTTACACATCATATGTAATACTAATTAGAATATTGCCAATAACACAGACTGACTTTGTGCGACGTTTGTGCAGCTGGTTTGCACTCATTTGAACTATTTGTTAAATACAATGAAGGATGCAGCTCGAATCATCATATTTAGCGTCAGCTTGAAATTTCCCTACTTGCTTTGGTGTCGTTCAACACCCAGTATGATTTGTATCAATTCGTACAAATGACTGGTATATCATATAGATATTTCTTGATAAATTTGGACCGTTCTGCACCGTATCATAGATATGTCTAGACACTCTTCTCCGGAGGGTGGACCTTTAGCAAACATTTGACCAACCAATTGGTGAGTATTACGCCTCCCCGCTCCCCCATAAGCACATCATTGCATCATATCCAAATAGATAAACAGCTTTACGCAAATTGTACTTAAAAGTATTTAGAAAGGAAAGAAGAGGTTTCCATAACAAATAAAATACTTCTGACATTACTGATAACAAAAAATCTTGGAAAACTGTTAAACCTGCCTTTTCAAATAAAAGTCCATCTAACTCAAAAACTACGCTTATTGAAAATGATATGTTAATTGTAAATGATAAGAAAGTTGCAGAAACCATGAATGATAATTTTGCATCTATTACTGATTTATTATGCCTCAAGGAAAATAGTGAAGCTACCATAAGTACAGAAAGTGTTTCTGATCCTATAGAAAGGGGCTATAATTAAATATTCAAAACATCCAAGTATAGCAAAAATTTGTAGTTCAGTTCAACAAAATGATGAATTTTTTAAATTCCAAGCTGTATTCTTGGACAGATGAATGCTGAAATTGAAAGACTTAACCCTACAAAAGCAATTACCTTTAGAAATATACGTGAAAAATTGCTGAAAAATAGCTCTAACATCTGCGCCAAACCGATGCAATTCATATTCAATAATTGTATAGCAAATGGTGTTTTTCCAGATCTATTGAAATTAGTAGACGTTACCTCCCTTTATAAAGGTGATGAGAGAATCAGTTAGAAAAATTACAAACCCATAAGCGTGTTACCGACTGTTTCTAAGGTTTTTGAGAGACTTATGAATAAACAGATTATTAATTATATAGAAGCTTGTTTATCTTCAATCCTATGCGGCTTTCGTAAACGGTGTAATGCGCAACAGGCGTTATTAAGGGAAGTGTATTTGAAAGTGGAAAACAGGTTTAGACCATGGAAAAAACATTGGAGCAATCTTGATGGACTAATCTAAAGCGTTCGATTGTATGACCTGCTTTTAGCAAAACTAGATGCTTTCGGATTCAGCCGGGAGTCACTATGCCTCATTTACAGCTTCTTAGACAATAGGCATCAGAGAGTCAAGATTGATGGACCATTTAGTACCTATAAAAGACTGCCTCTTGGTGTTTCACAAGGATCAGTTCTTGCTTCCCTGTTCTTTAATATCTACATAAACGATTTGCTACACTCCTTAGTGGAAACAGACATGTAATTACGCAGATGATACATGTGATAAAACTCTGGATTCTATAATCGCTAGACTGGAGAGCGATTCAAGAATAGTCATCCAATGGTTCGGAGATAACTTTATGAAACTAAATACAAATAAATGCCACTTACTCATGCTTGGAAGAAATTCTAATCAGCAGGTTCAACTAAATATAGGGGATTCTGATATAGAAAATGCCGAAGAAGAAAAGCTACTAGGCATTGTGATGGATATAAAACATACCTTTGACACACATATCAGTAAGTTATGTAAGAAGGGTGGTAGCAAACTTTTCGCCATTACTCGAATAGCAGGATACATGGACCCTAACAAACTTAGGATCTCAATGAGAGCTTTTGTAATCAGCCAGTTTCAATACTGTCCATTAGTCTGGGTGCTTCATAGTATTTAAACAATAAGATTAATAGAATACATAAAAGAGCCTTGAGAATCGCACACAAGGGTTACCAATCTACCTTTAACGTTCTGCTAGAAAAGGATTGCTCAGTTAATATGCTTGTAAAACAACCTACAAACCCTTATGGTTGAAATGTCTAAAACAAAAAAGAACCTAAGCCCCCCTTTCATGAAAGAGATCTTTTGCAAGCGTTCTGTCGTTTACAACCTGAGAAACAATGATGATTTTTTGCCTCACAGGGTAAGAACAGTGAGCTACGGAACTGAAAGTATGAAATATAGGGGGCAATGTCTTTGGGTAACACTACCTCAACACATAAGGAATAACCCAGCATATAAATGAGTTTAAGAATGATATCAACAATTCAAACATACATTACTGGTGAGTGTCTGGTGTGGTTGTCTGGACTGTGTCGGAGTCTCGTCGCAGGAGTCCCAATTGTCGTACAATATATCTTGATACTATCTTTCGACGTCTATGCATATTAAATTTGAAGTTGCCTAGTTAATTCTTCCATTACTGTCATTTACTTTGTACATTCTAATTTCTTAGATGTTGGCTTGAATTAGCTGCATTTATGTGTATAGAGCTATGTAGTGCCAACTGTAAATAGATAAGTTACTATTATTATTATTATTATTATTATTAGTGCTATTCTAAGCTATTAATATCTTTGCGTTCAGTTGCTAACTATCGATTTTATATTGACTGTATTCATTTTTTTCTTTTTATTTGTAAGCCAGCCGAATACAAATTACCTTGTAGTAAGTGAGATTTGCATTTGCAGAATTAGCAATATTTACATGAATGAAGTTTTAAAAAATCATTATAGATTGAACTATAAAAATCCGAATTTAACGGTCCAAATGTATCAATATATTTATCAAGAGTGCTCCATTTTTGAAGTAAAGCCAAAGCTCTTGTAATGCAGCTTTAAAATTTGGCAAAATCCATGGAGCAAAACGTTCACCTCACCTAATCGCAAGAGCATAGAACTCAGAGTAATGTTTTATTCGGACTAAGAATCATATTTGTGTTTTTTTTATAGATATACCAGCCACGACGCCATTGGGTGGCATGGGGGGCACTGTCTCCTTAGCTCAATGGTCTTGCCCGCCCTTGCCCACCCTTAACTTTGAATGTTGATCATTTGGTATTTTATTATTATCTTTTCCATGTCAAAGATTGTAGATTAAAGCTTTCTAATGCTAATTAAATCTTGTTTGCAAAGGGGCTTTTCCCGGCATTGTAGGAAATGTAAATGCGATTATTCTTCTGGGGTAAGCCTTCAGACCCCCTTTGCTATATTTATGGTACTATGAAAGACATTGGTAACATTAAAGCCAACGCAGATGATCAAAATATTTCTTATCGGGGCCCCCAGACTCCTTCTTTCCCTGTGTGTCCAATAAGCACCCTCTTTGCACTTAAAAGTGGCTCCCACACCCATCCGGCCTGGTCACCTACACCCAGCTGGCTTCGTGACTGAGATATAAACCAATTATATGGAACTATAAGCAGCAATCATGGATTAAACTTAAGGCACGTCAGTGTCTTCTAAAAATGTGCCCCACGTAAAACTCTGATTACAATTTCTTGCAACTTGAAAACGTTGAATTCGGCTGATTTCAAAGGCATATTGTAAGATATTTGCTTGACAATACTGCATTATGATTTAAACAAAAGTGAAAACTTCGNGTTTTCTTGTATTGTATAGAAACATATCAATAACAGACAGGGGCAGATCGAGAGTTGGACTTTAGAGTGGGGAGCATTTGATCCATTTTATTGTCTTTTTCATATGAGAAATTTCTTAACACTATTGTTTGCTATAGGAAGTATTGCTGTTCGGGAGGTGTATGGTCCCTGGCTCCTTTGGATCTGCCTCTGATAATAAAATTTTTTGAGTTAGCAGCATATAAAACGGTGTAAAACAATATTTTTGCAAAATAGAATATATTTGTTTTCATCTTCGATTTTCATGCTAAGAAAGAGGAAGTGATCCCTCAACTTCCTATCGTAAAGTTTTGAAGATTTATAACAAAAAGGAAAAGAATTACGCAACTTTTCCTTTACAACACTCAGACCGATATAGGGACAAGGTTCAGTTTGTCGTCGCACAACAACATCACGACTTCTTTATGCAGCATATCTGCGTTATGATACTCCAGCATTCTAGAATGGGCAGGAGCCAATAAAGAAATGATTAAAAATGTCAGTTTTGAGCACTTCTGTATAAAATCTTGATGTCTTCTTGGGGAGACAGTGCTGCCCCCTCCCTATTTTTTACGGGCGTGATTACTTTACTTTGCCTATCTTTACAGCACGAACACTCGACAATGACATAATATTTGCAGAAAATGATTAAAAACTGTCCATTTTGACAAAGTAATAATGGGTAATTTCCCATGGCACACCTGAAAATCTCTCACGGCATACTAGCATGCCACGGCACAGCGGTTGAGACAGGCCTGTAGCCATGGTGTAGCTTAGGGTGACAAATGCTATCCCTGGACAACAGGATTTCAGCTTTTTGCCATCCCTGGGAAATGTTTTCACAATTTTTTATTGTTGCTTTATATTTGTAGATAAGGAGAGAGATCAGAAATATTGATTTAGCTCAATCTTGGTCTTTGTGACATACTAGTAAGCGCAACCTTTTCCTGCACACACATAGTCCATTTGATTTTAATAGAATACAGTATGAAACAAGCTCTCAGATATCCTCCAGTACAATTTTGCCACCCCTGAAACACAGGCCTGGCTACTGGCTTGGGTTCAGCATGAATGGTATATGCAACATGCAACGTAGGCAGTTCATTATTACAGTCATCCAGACTGTGCATTATGATTTATTTTTAAGAAAAGTTTTTGATCAACAACGCGCTCATTTGCGCAGAAATGTCAGTGACTGCTGCGAAATGCAATGAAATGTATTCAATTGCTTGCATAGAGCATATTCCTTTTGTCCAAGAGTGTATTTGTCACCTTTTATTCTTCTACAACAAAGTATTGCACAGTTTTGCGAGCGTAAAGCTAGCTAATAGGACAATAAAGTAAACACATTTAAATAAAAGCTTTTTTGTTTTTCGCTACGAGTACGTTGCTGTTTTCAATATCAATATTGTCCCAAATATCGTACACATTGTGTTAATGATTTCGTTAGAGTCATGAAATTTTAGAAAATTCAAACAGGTAGGGCAATGGCTAAATGTAACTTTTTAGTGTAATTGCGGTAGAACTGTCTGGGCACATCCAGCTGAAATCGATTAAATGTTTGGCTTTTATAAACAAGCACATGCATCACAGTCCTACATGTTTGCGGATTTTGCTAGTTGAAAATTTAAGAAGGATAGCATATGAGATAAATGGACTGCACGAAATATTCCATCAACTGCTATTAAGCGAGTAGAAAAATACAATGACAGAAGAAGCCTTCAATGCTAGCGATGTTGTAAGCTTTAGGCCATTAAGTTTATCCTCCGATGAAACAATAATGAGACTTCAAACCACTCTCATCTGCAATGATTTGCTTCTATAATACGCTTTCTCATGGTACTTAGTTCAGAGTGCCAGGCTATCCCTCCAAACGAGAAGATTCTTGCGATAGCAACGCGACATGTGACTTGAGTTGCTTAAACAATTTTCCAAATCTTAAGGCCAAAACTTGTCCTTCCTTGCTTGTAAATGGTAGTTTTTGCTTCTGTGCGTCAAATGCTCAACAGGAACATCATTCAGTTCTAGCACTTCTAGTACTACAAGCAGTTGACTGGAAACTTCGGTTTGCAAAGCCATTCGAAGACGCTTTGAGCAAATCCTCCCAGGTTTTTCGGTTATTTTCTCTGCTACTACTTGCTTTCTGAAAGCACTTATGGCTTGGTCCATGTATTAGTGCTGGCTTTGTTCTCCATGCACTGACATAATTACCTAAGCTTTCCATTTCACAATAACAGTAGCAACTCACTCCTTTTAAGAACGAACTTATATCAATGAAGTTAGCTTGCTTAGCGTATTGTAAATCCACATTCACCCATAAAAAGAATTGAAATTTGCAGCTAAGCTAGAGTGCAATATAATTGGCCACAATTATCAAAGTTGCAATGCTATTGGCTAAGTTTCAGCCAATTATTGGCTGCATTCGCTCATTATGTTAAAATAACTACTAGCACAGTAACATATACAGAGAGCGTTTCACATGTTTCCGGATGTGAAGAAAGAAAGTAAGTTCTCTAAGGGATGTGTCATACTCCGGCGTGAATTTTATACGGAATGCACCCTGGGCCATGGCTGCCCGAAGATGGAAAACAATTAGTTTTTGAGGCCAAGAATCAAAACTGTTGCAATGCCAATTTTATGTTAAATTGTAAAAGACCCCATATGAGTATGGAGAACTTCGCAATATATGTATATGTCAAAGAGTGTATATAAAGCTGTGGATTTATTGGAAAATTGCAATTTGCTCAGTATTTTACATATCAAGGCTTGAATAAAGTATGCAATTGTTACACTTCCTGCTGTTGTAAAACAAAACTGTTCATTCTGTACTTGACGAACACGTGCTCTTGTAAACAGGCTACAAATAGGGCATATCTACTTATTGAGTCCCTCAAAAATAGAGCATATTTGCTTATCGTATAATTGGAAGATGCATTCTCTGTCAAATTGAAGGGTGTGGACTAATAACTTTTTCTGGGGGTATAGCCCCAAGCCCACTCTGCTCTTCATGTCAAAATCTTTGCTAATGGACTATAGTTTTCCTCATTTACCAACATCCAGAAAGGGCTTCCGTTTGATAACTGTAGGATGGCATTTAGGCTTATTCTTCTAAGATGCACGTTATGAAAACAATTGCCTTCCTTGCAGATCTTTGCAGATTCCATGCGATCGTTACGATTCCTTAAGACCATATGGAAACAGGTCAATAGGGGGACTGACGCAGACAGTCTCAAATAGTCTGTGACTCTCTTATGATGTTTTATGAAAAAGTCTTTATTGGCCCCAGTACTGAAATTTTCTTAGCTTTTCATGATTCCAGTTTCAAAGTGTTCTTAAAGACTTTCTTAATAAAAGTTCCAATGTTTTTATGCATGCACCTTCAAGGAAAGTTAAAAACCTTCTTTTACATTTACAATAAATGATCAATCTAAGTAAATAGCAGAAATTCATCTACTGGCTAACGGTCAACATAAGATATGTGAAACTTTGTACACAAATGATTAGAGTTAAAACACATCACTGTCTAATAGAGTGGTCTTGGAAATTCAAGTAGTGCTCTTGGAGAAAAAAAATTAATAGGGAGAAATGGGATACTCTGATACACTCCTTGTTTAGAAGAGTCCTTCAATAAATTTATAGCCCAAAAAGCTAATAAAGTCTGGCAAAGTCTATTTTCCCAGGAATTTTACCTAGATAAATATGGTGAGAAGGCGTTTCCTACACTTTCCAGCGGTCTGAAGGGAGTGGTCAACAAATAAACTACAAAATACAGTTTCATATTATTTCACATTATTCAATCATGCCTTGTAGAATTGTTGACGAAATATTTTGAGATATGGGTGCTTTTTAGCATTAGAAATGAAAAAAAGCAAAATTTGCATTTTCGAAGAGAGAGGCAGGTTGTCTATTTTGAGATTGCTGTATTTCTATGATGTAAACACAACAGTTAGTGCAGAGCACGGAGATGTAATCCCCAGAAGTTTAGTCCGAGTCTGGTAGCTGCGAAGCAGCATGTCCTATGTACTAGCAGCATGTCCAAAGTCGCTTGAAAGTTTATTTATTTATTTCCTTTATGAAGCGACAAAACGATGAAGTGGAATCTGATAGCCCAATAGACTCCCACTCTCCAGCGGGTGTCAAAAAGGAACATGAAGACACGACAGCTGGAAGTAGCAAACGTCCAAAGAAAAAGCAAGAAAAACCTGGATTTGACAAGCGTATGTTCCATGAGACGACGTATTTTGTTAATAACAGACTACGTTATATAGAACCATACTATTTTACATTTACAACTCATTGCAAAGGTAGATGGGTTGGCATGAGGCTACTTGACGTTTTCACTAAGGAATTCAGAATGGAATCTCCGGCCTACTACGAAGCTGCTATCAGAAATGGCAAAATAACTGTGAATGATTGTATCGTAGATCCAAATAAGGTCCTCAAACAGAATCAGCTGATTAAAACTAAGATCCATAGACATGAGCCACCAGTTATTAGTTGCCCTATTGAATTTGTCGCCAATGATGAAAGCATGGTTGTAATCAACAAGCCTTCCTCAATTCCTGTCCACCCCTGTGGGAGATACAGGCACAATACAATTGTTTTCATCCTGGGGGAGGATTATGGCCTTACAAACCTACATACAATTCATAGAATAGACAGGCTTACATCTGGTATACTAATGTTTGCAAAGACAGTTTCAAAAGCTCAAGAAATGGAGGCATGTGTCAAGGGCAGACTTGTTCAAAAGGAATATCTATGCAGGGTAGTAGGGGAGTTTCCCAGAGAACCAGTTATTTGCTCTGAACCTATCACAGTTGTGTCACACAAAGTTGGGGTGTGCCAAGCAAAGCCTGATGGCAAGGAAGCAGAGACTGAATTTATTCTTGTACATTTTAATGGAAAGTCAAGTCTTGTGAGATGTCTGCCACATACGGGAAGGATGCATCAGATTCGGGTTCACCTGCAGTATCTTGGCTTTCCCATTATTAATGACCCAATTTATAACAGACCTGATATATGGGGCTTAGGTAATGGAAAGGGTGGGTCAAACAAGGACATAAATGATCTCTTATCAGCATTTGAAGAATCAAGAAAGGATGCCATTTCAAAATTGAGAGTTTCTAATAGCAAGAGTATGTCATCTAGTCCTCTGGACAATGAACATAACAAAGCTACAGATAATAAGCAAAATGCTGATGAACATAGCTCAGGATTATCAGGATTGGCAATTAATAGCTATGATCCAGAGTGTACAGAATGTAAAAATCCTATTCCAGACCCCAGACCTAATGAACTGGTCATGTATCTGCATGCCCTCTCCTACAAAGGCCCGAACTGGGAATATAAAACAAGCTTACCTAAATGGGCTTCTGATGATTGGATTTGTGAATAAGGGCCTTTTAAAAATGTATTATAGAGCTTTCCTATATTTCATTTAATGTAGAAATTATCTGCTGTTGTTGAAACTGCAAATGTTTTTTTGTTTCATATTTTTCCTGTTTTTACTCTGGAGATTTGAAGCAGTTTTTGATGTATTAAAGTTTTTGTACATGTCCCATGATAAATTTTATTGGTGCCTGTACCCTAATGTCATCGCACAATTTCTACTCTCATCTAGATTAGAGAAGCATTTCTAAGATAAATTATAAGCATATACTCGTTCAAGACATGATATAATGGTCACCATGTGTTGAATTCCATTCGTAGCTTTGTGATTAGAATTTTGTAATCCTGTTAAATAAGATTCTTTGTGTTGCATATATTGGGTGTCTTTTAGTTGGAGAGGTAAAATTATGTTTTTAAGCATAACTGATGATGATCAGCTGTAACAAGTATCTCTGATGATATATTGTACCTTGTTATAATGAAATTGTCAGCCCAAAATGAAAATCTTGACATACTTTGCTAGATGGAACCATAATCCGCTATATCAACCATAGGCAACCTTTTGTCTCATAAATGCCAAATTTGTATTTCATTAAAGGTCCCAAGTTGTGATCAGAAGACAACTTATAAGACATTATGGACATGCATTTTTAATAGGCATAGATATGTCAAATACTTTCAAAAGTATTCTTATCATAATTTTGGAAAACAAGGCTCTCAGATGGTATGTAGCAAATACTATTAGGTATTTGTCAAACATTTCACCACAATTTTCTGCAGGTAGCCAATAAAACCCAACCATATTGAAGGGGATACTCTTGTATATCTTGATAAAGCACTGTACGAAGAGTAGGGAACCCTTTCAGCTGAGAGGGGGCCATCACAGCCTCATAGTTTACAAGGTATTCTCATGAGAGTCATTCAATATGTTTTGACAGTAAATACAGCTATATGCATGCATCATTTTTAATAACGCATGTTTTGTAGCAATGTAGTTGACTTTGAAGATATTTCAGCTAAGATTTTTCTATGAGTCAGCCAGATCCAGTCATCAAAGGAGCTATATCTGGCTCATGAGCCATAAGTTCCTGACTCCTTCTGGATACTGTATAGTGTTCTTTAAGCTTGGAAAAACTTTATTACAAAAACCCAAGTTAAAAAATTTTCCAAAAATTAATTAATTCATAGGGGAGGACATGAGAATTTCTTTGCTGGCCATTTTTAAGCTCTCCAAGGCCAGATTTGGCCTGTATGCCATAGGATGCCCATGAATTCCCTATATGATTGAAAGGACCCATTTTGCTTGGCAGTGTAAGGATATGTCTTATAGGGATGAAAGTGTGAATGGAGTAATGAAGCAATTATGTCAAAAGAGCCAATATAATAACTTTTATGCTTTGACTACATGGGCTGAAAGAGTACTATATAATGGGTCTCATTTGACAGTTCTAATTGAATAGTGTCAAAAGTGAATAAAATATGACCAATTAATGACAGATATGCATTACAAACTTCTGCAAATTTCTCCCAGCTCAATAAGTTTTAGAACCAAACTAAAAAATACAGTGATTTGATAGGAACTAAGTCAGTTGTCTCTATTCCAAACGTTGCTTTTGAGATCCAGCTGAAATTTCATAGTACTATTTCAGAGTGCTTTTTCAGCATCAAGAGCCAACCTTTTCATATCCAAAACATATACTTTTTGTGACGTCACACTCACGTTTCCTCAACAACAACCACCAAACGTTCTTTCTCGAAACAAGATGGAGACGAGTTTTGCCAATCAGTGAGAAAAAAGAAAAGTGATAGAATAGCGCCGGTAAGTCCTTTGTTCTATATTTTTTAACGAAAAATATCAAAAACCAAATTTTCTTCTGCTATATACCATCCATGTCTATGGCAGTTAGCCAGACTCTTCTTTCTAAGAGCATTTGTACCACCATTTGCATCGAATAGTTATTTGTACCACCAAATGATCGAAAGCATATTAAAGCAACGTAGGGACGGGACAAAGAACTAAAATGGTAAATGGCCATTATTTGTGCTAGCCGACTACTAGGCTAACTGCTTATGATGTATTGTTATCAAGAGGATAGAATGCCTGATATAGCTTGAACTTAATCATTTTCATATATAACCAGCAATCATTCCTTGGTATACCACACGTATTCCTTTAAGTCCCCTTTAGGAGTAGGAGATTTATTTGACTATGGAATATTGATAATTACATCCGCAGACTCAAAGTCTCTATTGGATGCTCCTGCGTATATAGTTGTACTACATTCACAGGTGCCTCAAGCTGCACAACCCAGTTGCAGCAGGCTAACCTCAATGAAAAATAGAGACCTGAGTAGACATAGTACCTAGAAAAGGCACTAACATTGGAATTTTAGGACTATCTCTAAAGTAAGCCCTATCTCGCTAAATAGGCAATAGTTCTCAAGATAGGGATACCAGACAGAGGGGCAGGGGGACAAGTGCCCCTCTTGCCTTCCTATTAAAATTTTTCAAATGGTGATGTAATATAGCAGAGATCAAGTAGGACATATTTTAGTATGCAATATTTGATTGGAAAAGAGAATATTTGTTTGATTGGGAGAAATATTGCCCCTACTAAAGGACTTGATGAAAATTTCCCATATCGGTGCCTTCAGTTTCTCATTTTGCTTTGTTTGCCTTTGTTAGTCATTGCCTGTTTGCTCCTGTCAGCCGCCTTTAACCACTGTTGTTTTGCTTTCATTGTGTCAACATATCAAAAATCAAAAGAAAGCATTGCCATGTTATAGATAGAAATGTAGATAAATTTGTATGCAATTAATTTTTTCAATTTTGGTTTTTCTGTGATCTTCATGTTTCACCGTTTTTCACCTTTTCACCTTTCTTCTACCTCATTTTGCAATATTGTTGTTAGTTGATGATGGTATTGGTGATGATGGGGATCATGATATTATTAGTATAGAAACCTAGCATTCAAATGTTTTTTTTTCTATATACAAATAGGAAATAGTTTACTACTAAGAGTTTTCTCATATTAAAAAAATTTATGTAACCCCACATGCTGAAGCCCATCTCCAAAATACCCCACTTAATATGTATGTTCTCATCTACACCCCATGGGGGCTCTTTATGGAGGTTATTTTATGATTCAGTGTATTGTTTTGCTTTCCTGAATAGAAATGATTGAGTCTGATAGATGATGAGAAGAGAAAAACAGTACTTGTATCTTAGTGCTGTGCAGATATTACATTGCTTTATATTCTACCTGAGAGTGCTTACATCACTAAAGCCCAATGCAATATGTCATATTATACATAGATTCATACCTCTACAAAGCTCATCACATTACATTCATCAAAAATAGTCAATACCATTCATGGCAATGCTTCAAATATGTCTTTTATTCACTGCATATTTTCATTTCTATTGCTTGATTTAGTCACCCTCTATACCATGCATGGGCAGCCCATGGCTTGCAGACCACATGTTGCCTGCAAATGGAATTTTTGTGGCCTGGAAGGGGATAGAATCGTATTGCAAAATGCGTGGTACCAGCTATTATTGCTATCATTTGTAGGCTGCCACTCTTAGATCTCTTTTGCCTTTGCCAGCCTCAAGAAAAGGTGTGACAGCTGAGGCCTGCTTTCCTATAAGGTTACCCACCCCTCCTCTAAACATATCTTTTACAAAAGATGTGACTTCCCTGTGTCCAGAGATGATTATGATGGCATTTGTCATGGAGTTCAGGTATGCCATAGTGTAGCTCCATGCAGCTGCATATTTGAGATAGTCACTGGAATTGCCATTTCTGATTGCAATAGTATGAATGTTGCCCATTATGATTGATGGTAAATAGCAAATAATTAAACTGGCTATAATGAAAACTACCAGCTTTGCAAATTCATGTTCAGGATTCCTGATTTCTTGCTGCCAGGCTTGTGTTCTGTTGTGTAAGCTTGTGCTTCTTACCCTCTTTCTTATGGAAACATAAGCCTTTAGGTACATAAATGATAGGCCTACCATGGCTATGACAAGTATTGGAACAAACATGATCCTGTAGATGAAGAAGAATTTGAACATTGATGAGATATTTAGAGTAGCTGCTACAAATAGATTGGATACAATACACCCAATTGTCATCATGCATCCTCTTCTTTTGGTGATTATCTCATTGCATCTTGAAAAGTACTTCATATGTATATACCTGTCAACTGCCAATATGACTGTCATCCCCCCAGACATAAATGAAACAAAATAGATAGCAAATTGACCAATCAATGTCTTGGCGTCTATTGTTCTTGGCTGAGGCGTAACTACTGAGAATTGCAATGCAAGGTGGACAATACCAACACCAATGTCTGATATGCTCAGGTAGAATATGAACTGAAATGAAACTTTTTTCAGCTTGCCAAGTCTTCTAATTGCATGAATCAAAATGCTATTTATGGTTATGATAAGCAGGCATAATAACGTATTTGTTATCAAATAAAAATATATGTAGCCCTTTGCAATCTGTATATCGTAAATAATAGGAGATTCCCACTGCCCATCCATACTTGTCATCCTCTGCAAAACGCATAGGGTAACCATTAATGAAATATCTACTAATGTTGCTTTCTGTGATGCTTGTTTGCCGTCGTTGTGGGACTTTGAGCTAAATATATATCGTTTGAATTTTTTTGCCTCTTCTGCTGTTTCGAATTGTTCTTGGTGTCCTACGTTCTATCTGATATCCTCCTTCTTCTTTATTCTCATGCTACGACATGAAGCAATTCATATTACCAATAGCTTTTGCAAGCATGTCATTGTTGGTATTCTACAAGATAAAACATCTCTTTCCAATCAATTGCCAACAACTAAAGACTAGAAATGCTTTAAAAAGTTTCGATTTAGGTTCTTGAATAGGCGACTTGGAGGTACAAGCATGGAAGTGCAATCAATATGTGTCCATCAAAAATATTGTTGTTTATTAAATTCATTGTTTCAAAATGGCGTTTTGCACCATCGTGTATGGACATTCTTTTGAAATACATTTGCGTATATTAGAGCCGTAACTGACTTTTCACTAAGTTGTTTAGTAAATAGGAAGCGGCCATCCAATTTTCAATCATTTTTACTGACTTTCTGGTTATCTTGTTTGACTAGATTGTTTGCAATTCAGCGGTGTCCCCCTTCTTTGAACGAGATCTCGTTCATCTTTGGCTTTCTAAATGCGACTTTAAAAATATTTAATTCTATATTAGCTTCCTTTCAAGTTGACTTAACACGACGAGCCATACCTTCGTTGAAAGTTGATTGAAAGCAAGCACATATATAGGCCTAACATTTACAAATCTACGGTTGGAAAGTAGTCTTGCGAAAAGAGAATAGCTAAACTCCCTAAATGTAGAGTAGATTCGTAGAAGCAGTGAAAAGACAACAAGTGTTGTAAATGTGATGCTGATTTCAATAATATTCAAACTAGTTAACGGAATATGAGGACTAACATGGCTGCTTGATGTAATCTTAGTGTACATAATGCAACTTGAAAGTAACGCTTCGAATCCACCATAAGTCATCATTCAAGAAAGGAAAGAGGTAAAAAGGTATTTTATGGAATGCATGAGAATTGTCATGATACGCTGAAAAGCAATAGGAATAGCTGGTTATGTGTAAAGGAAGCGAAAGAGCTTTTCACTGATTCTACGATATATAATGAAGTTGCGATTTCGACCAAACCAAAGTAAATTCCTTGCTAATTTTTTTATCCAGCTCCCTGTAAATGAACAGTTTAGTAAGCAATTAGCACACGTATTACGTTTGTTCCAAAATGTTAATTTTGTAATTAAGGATATTTTGGCCGGGAATGAATTCTACTTTTTGTTGAAGCTTAAAGATCTGGTGCCTAAAGAGTAAGCTCTGGTACCTATGCTATAGACAACTGGGTTTGGCTAATTTCTGCTCGAGTGTATGAATTTACAATAAATCCAGAAACAACTCATGTTATGGACATTTTGCGAAACTGAAGTCTTGTTTTGAGTATTTTGCTGTTGCCAGATGTTATTCACAATTACAGAGTAATTATAGTGAATGATTTTCCTTACGAGTTCCGTTTGTCTTCATGTAAATATTGTCGTAATTTCGCAATGTTCTAACTTGTTATACTGTTTACTTGCACATGTTATTTTGCCTGCCCATGATTTTTTTAGTACATAACTTCTTGCCTCCAATGGAAGTATGTTTAATGAACTAAAAGCTATGTAAAACCTTTCAGCACGTTCAACCATTTTTCGGACATGATTGATACTCAGACATCTTTGGCAAAGCATTCAATAACATTTTGACACTCTCTTTTACA
>OLMO02000231.1:21093265-21106805 GCA_900291935.2 Cassiopea xamachana
GCGCCAGGTGCTGAATGTTCTATTTACCTTCACCCTTTGCTCCCTGTCATAGAGAGAGCTATGTATCAATTTTAGAGCTTTGGTATCAAATTCATAGGCATCCAATCCAGTTTTGCTAAGAGAAGGTCGTGATCTAAGCAATCAAAAGCTTTTGAGAGGTCCATAAGTAAGGTACCTACATATCCTTTATCATCGACAGATTCTTTACAAGCTTCCAGCAACTTAGCAAGTGCACGCTGGGAGCTGTAGCCCTCGCGAAATCCACAAAGACAACACAGTTCTTTGATAAAATAGTGCTATTTATGTTTTATACCAAATTTCATGCTTGCATCCCCTACTGTAATTTGTAAGCTACCTTCGCATTGCGAAAGAGCTTCTTTCCCTCATTTGGACTTCTCCATCTATGTCTCCCCTCGGCTTATATTTGCTTTTAGAAATGAGAATATAGCATGCATTGACAAAAAGCAACACTGCTGTTGGACTATTCAATTTGCCCTACACGTGAAACACGTGAAAGCCTTATACATTTCTTTGCACTAACGACATTGCAGAATAGGGGGCAAGGGTGCCGCAAGGGGAGAGCTAGAAGAAGCTAAACCCCCGTCGGTGCATTCTGTCCCCTTCCGTTGGAAGTTAAAAGCTCTTTCCTCGTGGTCAAATAAGGAGAACCCTACTAATCATTTCATTGCCACCTCCGGGATGATTCAACCCACCTTTAAGAAAGCGTCTAACGCCTCAACTTGCGTTAACTACAGCGGGTACCTGCAATTACTATTGTCAGCGGTCTGTTTCAGCTGCTGTTATCCATTTCATTTTTGATTCTTTATAGATGATCAATCTTCGGATTATAAATCTGTTGGAGACGGGGTCATGTTTTAATCTCAAATAAAATAAATGAAATTATAAACTAATAACTGACAAGCACAAACAACTAAAAAACGTCACATAAAATGATATGAATTGATAAACACTCCAATTCATCTGGACAATTTATGCTTGATCTTCAGCTTCATCATCCTAAAGAATGGAAAAGTATAAGCTATTTGACAGTCATTTGGCAACGAATTTCCAAGTCATAACCCCCCGCTATGCAAAACTGTTTTGCCCATATTTCCTTTTCAACCTTGGGTACCTTTGGCTTAAGGTGGAAACACGAAGCGTTCTGTTCTTTGCTGTAGATACTGCTTTCAAATTTTATCAAAACAACTTTTGTATTTGCTCAACCAAAGGAAGTGAGCAGCTATGGAAGAGATTTTGAAAACCAAGCAAAAGAAGGGACAACGTACTTTGGCAACCAACTCGCTTGTCAAGCAATTTTGTGATACATCTACAATACACGGGATCTCCTCTATCTATAATGCAAACAGTACAATACTGAGGATATTCTGGATTGGAATATTTTTAACTGTTAACTCTCTAATGATGTGGCAAGTCTCTAAGCTAGTGATGAAAATCTACAAAAGAGATGTCTTGATTACAGCGAGAAAAGTCTCTCATGACCAGCTGCAATTTCCTTGTATCATTGTGAGCAATGCAGGCCCTTACAGTAAATCAAAGCTAAGGAACATTCCATCAGTGTCCAATGGCCCCCCAGAAATTGAAGACATGAAAAAAATTATCAGCAACCTCTCTTACTCTCAAGTTTATGCATTAAGCAATGATCTACAGTATTCTTGTAAGTTCGGAGGTAAGGATTGCCAAGCAGAGAGAGAAGTTTTCCCTATGATTGGTAAATACCTCAGGTTCAACAGCAATTTTTATTGGCAACAAATGAACCCTGGTCCTGAGAATGGACTCGAACTTATCCTAAACATTAATGAGAGTGATTACGCAAACGTATTTAAACATGGCTATGGTGTTTTGTTTTACATAGGTGAATTGTTCGTAACATACTCGTATCTCCACAATAAAGGGATCGCAGCGCCACCTGGAACATTAACCAAAATTAACATGCGAGTCAAGAAGAACACACTATTACCATACCCATATCCTGACAATTGTGAAGCAAACACAGATGTGAAAGAGCTACAAGGTTTTCACTTTCACTACGCTTTATCTCGAATATATTCATTAGACTTTTGCAGATTCCTTGCCATGGCGAGAAGGCAAATGACAACGTGTGGTGTTGTCGATCCACAATATAGTTTCTTGATAAAAGACTTGGTTGTTGTAGAGAAGTCAAATATCTCATATACTATTCCTAGAGACAAAATTGAAGAGGAAAATATTATGCATTGCTTACAGCGTGTGGCAAATGAAAAGATTAAAACCAGTTGTAGACGTCCTTGCGTTTCATATGAGTTCGACTATACTGTATCTCATCTGCGTTGGCCATNTCTGTGGAAGAAGCGGAGGAACGCTTGGAGGATTTGAAGAAATCTAATTCTCAAGCAAAAAATTGGACTTTAGAAGATATTTACAAAAACTTGTTGAAGGTTCAGATCTATTTAAGTGAATTTGATATTGATGAAATCGAGCAGAAACCGGCATATACTTGGGAAATGATTCCAAGTGATCTTGGAGGATTAATCGGATTATATATTGGTGCTTCAGTCTACTCCGGACTTGAAGTATTTTCATTTCTATTTAGCTTTGCTTATTACTTTTGTCATACAACCCGAAAAAGAGCGCCAGAAGTGAATGAACAAGCATTCAGCCTATGAGGAAGTATCTTCCAAAGAACTTGTTCATCCCTCTAGATCAGAAGTTACTAATCTATTTTGGGCCAGGAACCAAGTGTAAACTACCTTGCAGTGGCAGAAGCTGGCAACATAGAACTGTATTACAGGACCTGATTACACGAGAGCTGGCGCTGGTAGCCGAGGTAGTTTGTTTGCGATGACGCGAGGACATTTATCTTGTGGACGACCTATTAACCCTGCGAAGTAAAATGCACAAATATGATTTGATGAAGGCAGTTCTCTTTGCAGCCCTACCCAACCGATTGCACGAAGAAAACATGGTATTTCCAGCTCTGTTACAACAGCCAGTCATTTTTGAGTAAGCGATATCTTGGCTACCAGAGATGGCCCTGTCTACATGCAATCCCAATATCAAATCTAAATATGCTTCTTAGTACTACAAGATCTCAAGGACAAGAATCTATCTCGGGTGGGAGGACTAGGATGTATTTATGACATACTTTCCTTGCTCAAAATATATTTATGATATGCTCTCTGTTATTCACTTCAGGATTGGTTGCCTGTCTTCGTTCGCACTCAATGCAATCAGAAAGAATTTTCGTAGAATTGTATACATAGTGTGTAACATACTTGCTCATCCACAGTGAAGGTATCGCAGCACCAACTGGAACATTAAGCAAACTATCATGCAAGTCATAAAGACAACGCGATTACTACATCCATATCCTGACAATTATGAAGCAGGGTTTCTTATGTATACATGCAAGTACGCTATGGAAGATTTTCTGGAGTGAAATATTTGTATTAGTCTGCCTTCTGCTAATAATCATCCTGCCAAAAGGCTATGGGTCTAAAACTCTTAGCTTGTGGAATATCAGGAAACTTATACAGCTTAATAACTGGCTATTTAACAAATAGGAAACAGCATGTGGAGATTGAGGGGCAGAGATGGAACAAAGTAGAAATTACAAACAGAGTACCACATGGCCCAATCCTAGGCCTAAAGCTCTTTAGTATTTATACAAATGATCTACCAGAGGTACCAAAAGGCGGTAAACTAGAATTTTTTGCAGATGATGCAACTTTTTACTGCACTGGTAGAGCTGTGGATGAAGTTACTAGCAAGTTACAATCTACATTGTACTCAGACAAAACGGGAGTAATGCTAATAAAAAGTAAAGAGCTTATATGCCCTTTGAAACCAGTTAAGCTAAATGAATAGGTCCTCAGCCTTGTAAAGGTAAAGTTCCCGTATACTTTCCGTACGTAGGGGAGTGCCTGTTAGAGAGAGGAGACTTATCCTGAGCCATCGGCTCGTGAGGTAGGGTGGCCAGTTCCTTTCCTCGTAGCCATATAATTACTGCTAAATGTCTCGGGTTCAAAATTGACCACAAGCTTGTAATATTGTGAGAAACGAGTGATACAACTAGTGTGAATCATAGTATTTTTTGTTCTTATTCATTAATATCATATAGCGTGTTCATAAAGCCGATTCCATAGTTATATCAATATATACAAACAATTACGACATTGCAAGACTCACCTAGGATAACCACATCACTGACTTGACAATAAATATGAGTAAAAAGCTTAAGCACTTTAAGAAGGTTCAAAAGCCTCCCCTCTCAGATCTTCGAGACAATGTATTTCAAAGGAGCACAACCCAGTGTGACATATTGATAAAGAGAATGGGGAATTGCTTTGAAGCAAAGTTAAGGATGTGGTCATTACCTATCTATCAAAAGGGGGAGTTGAAGCTTTTTCTTACTTTTCAAACAATATTCGGTACCACACCCTACAACGCAAAAAGTTACTTAATTCCCCTCCAAGAAGCCTTAAAATTTCATGCTCCCTACTCTACTTTGCAACGAAAAGATGCCAGAAAAGCTTATATGTTTCCTTTCATACTGGCGAAAATCTTGCTACAGGCGTTAGCACTGCAGTAGAATCATCAGATGAGTACTGACACTTCAAACTCTTGTAATATTTGAATCATTTACAGAACTTTCAAATATAACTAGTTTTTGTTTTATACCCTGATTTTTTGTTACATTCCCCTCTCAAAAAGCCTCCGCCCCCCATGACAGATACTTAATGACCATTCCCTTAGAGAGAATTAAGAGAATTAACCAAAGAGTGTTCACACAAAACATACTACAAAAACTCTCCTGAACAGATAGAAAATGACATAGAAAAATGCGATACTAATATTCGTAACATGAGGGATAACATGAAATTGAGAGTGAGTAGACCCAATACAGAGCATGGTAGTGCAGCATTCAAGCACAGATCAGCAACAAGTTGGGACTGCTTACCAGAAACATTAAAGAGAATACAGAAATATAAAGGATTCCAAGGTTAATTTGCAGATCACAGTTGGTGGTACGATTGCCCACCTTTAGCGGGCATCCTTTTAAAAAGCTAGTTAAAGAAAATACAGAAAAATAACTCAAAGAACAGCTGGGTTTTTCATCTACTGTAGTCGAACAAATTTCCATTCAAAATTCAAAAATTCATTCGTAATATGGACCTTGACAACCAGTAGCATAGCGTAGGGATGTAAAACTGGGGGGCTCAGGGGGACTCAGCTCCCCTAGTCATTTTTTTCTTATTTTGGGGGGCTAGAACCCCCTAATTATTCCAAACGAACACTGATTCAGAACAAAAAATAGTAAGGTTACGAGATTCTTGTTCACGTTCCTACAGTAATTAACATCACCATGACACTTTTTCTAAAGAGAAGTTCTTTCAACGGCTTCTTTTATGTTCAACTTTGTCATAACATTAAGTCATCTTCTTTCCAAAGAAACTACTTTTCAACCTTCTTCAGGGGTAAAAATTGTGTGAAACTCTTCCTTCTTCAACAGATAAAACCGCTCAATTTGCAGGGCAATTGATTCTCCTAGCAGAGTAATAATGCCTTGCCACATATGAATTTCAGTGCATATTCTGACGTAGACCATCCTTCTTTCGGCGCACTCGCATGAGATCTTGTTTCTAGCGTTGGACTACATGACAAAGAAAGCTAGGGTTATCGTAACTTCTTTGTATTTCCTTTTCAAGTTAAGGGATTAGTTTTTGCTCTGGGAACAGAAATCAATTGTGATAGCAGCCTTCATACCATGTTCCAAAAGGGCGTTTTCTGACGTTCTAGAGGGCGTGGCTCTGAAAAAATTCTGGAGGCAAATCCTCAGACTCCCATCCTTCTCCCCCTCCTCTTCTACAATAGGCCTGTGTTGTGAACTGCCATAGGGGGCTTGTGAGCCTCCATTTTCAGTGGCACTAGGAGCTTCTTGCAAATCGATGAGTTTGTCTCTGTAGTGAATTACACTTGGTATAAATGCCACTTGGTATCAATTAACTGAGATTTTTCATATTTGGCAAAGACGACGTTTTATACACCGTTTATTGCTGCTGAAATGGTATTCTTTTCAATATATTACCAAAGTATAGAGGTAGCTATCGCAGGGCAACATCCAGTGTTCAAATGAAAGTATAGATGTTACGCCCCTGATCTTCTTTTATGTAAGGTTCAAACTGGGAGCTAGCCTCTTTTTAGTTTGAATGATAATGCCCCAATGATATAGAAGCGCCGAAGGCGCTAGATGTCCAACTCGGTCTGCCAAAGTGAGGCAAATTTTGTTTTGGCGGCCATTTTAAATGATGGCAAAAAGATTTTTCGCCAGTACTGAGCCCTTATAATTTGGTAAAAAGTAAGTGCCGAGTTTGTGAAGTTCCCAACGGATTTTTAGCGTATACAGTGGTGAGTCAACATTAACCACCTCTTATCTCCTCAATTTCAATTGAATTTTGATGATTCGTGCATTTATCACGACGTTTCAAGTAATTTAAGGGTGGCAGTTAGTGCGGTGCGCTTTGTGAAATTTGAAAAATGTAACTGAAAACTTTTTTACAACGTAGCAGCAAAGCCACTGGCAACTATTTACATTGTTTTTGTTTTAAAATTTATACACAAAGTTAACAATAATCTTTTCCCCGTGGTTGCTTGTGATTTTAAGGCTCAGAGCTCAGCAGACCTACCTATGAATGGGACTGAGGCTGTCTGCTGTTTGCTGCCATTGAGGAAAACAGATAAAATATGTCACATTGTTATCTTTAACAAGTGAAATTGGATCAGATCTTTTTCTAGAAAATGGTTAAATCTTGCTCTGCATGTGGATGCACAAATCGTTTTTCTAAAAACGTTATTTCATTTCATAAATTTCCCCTGAAGGACAAGAGCCTTATCCAAAAGTGGATAGTTGCAACAAAGAGAGAACATTTTCAACCTACGTTCAATAGCTAGTTATGTGGCGAGCATTTCCTTCCTTCGGATTTTAATTTTTCGAAAGACGAAGAGGAACCCCACTTGTTGCCAAATGCCGCTTCATCATTTTTCACTTTTCCAGACAAAGTGGATAAAAAAGACCTCGAAACAAAAATGACAGTTTTTAAGGTTATTAAAGTGAATACTGCAGCAAATGAAATTGAAATCGCAATTGCTAGCTTGATCCCCTTGTAATGAAATCTTTGCAAAACACTTTATTTCAACAAGACAGAAGCACAACGCAGCAATTGCCACCTTTGAAGTACTTGAAACGTCGCGATAAAATACAAAAATTGCCAATATTCAAAGAAAATTGAAAGGATAAGAGATAATTCATACTAACTCACGGCTTTGCACGCTTAAAATCCGTGTTGAACCTCCCTTACTTTCACCAAATTATATGGGCTCAGTACTGGCGATAATCCTTTTTGCCACCATCTAAAATGGCAGCCAAAGCAAAATTTGCCTCACTCGGTTCAATGTGCAAACCCCTGAGTTGGACATATAGGGCCTTCGGCGCCTCTATATCATTATAATGCCCATTGTCAAGTAGCCTCGTTTTGGAATACAATACATAGCCTTAGTTTGAAATATATGAATTTATGCATGACCCCCCCTTCCCCCCGTTATTAATCTAGCTTACAGCACTGGCGTTGCGTAACCTCTTTTCTAGGGGGTGTAAAGCATTAATTTAGTCCTGGTCCCGAGAATGGACTTGAACTTGTCTTAAATATCAACGAGAGTGAATATCCAAATATATTGAAGCATGGATATGGTGTGTTGATATACATAGGAGAATTTTTCATAACATCCTCGCTCCTCCATAGTAAAGGAATAGCAGCACCACCTAGAACATTAACAAAAATTAACATATGAGTCACAAAGACTACATGATGACCACATCCATATCCTGGCAATTGTCAAGCAGAAGCAGATTTGAAGCAGCTACAAGGTTTTCACTTTCATTTCATTATAACTCAAATATATTAATTAGACTTGTGCAAATTTCTTGCTATGCCAAGACGTCAAATGACAACATGTGGAGTTGTTGATCCTCAGTATAGTTACTTGATAAATGCAAGTGTTAGAGAAGTCGAATATCTCGTATACCATCCGTGGTAATAGCAGTGAGAAAGAAAGAATCATGCATTGCGTGAAACATGTGGCAAATGAAGAAATTAAAACCAATTGTAGACGTCCTTGCGTTTCATATGAGTACAATTATATTCTATCTCATTTGCGTTGGCCATCTGTAAAAGAAGCCGAACAACGCTTTGAGACATTGAAGAAATCTAATTCTCAAGCAAGAAATTGGACTTTGGAAGATATTTACAAAATCTTGGTAAAAGTCCAGATGTATTTCAGTGAATTGGATGTTGAGGAATTAAAGCAGAAACCAGCTTATACTTGGGAAATGGTTCCAAGTGATCTTGGAGGATTGATCGGATTATACATTGGTGCTTCAGTCTTCTCAGGACTTGAAGTATTTTCATTTCTATTTAGCTTTGTTTATTACTTTTGTCCTACAACCCGAAAAAGAAAGTCAGAGACAGATAAATAATCAGAAAACTCATAAATAACTATCCTCCATAGAGAATGTTGATTCCTCAAAATGGACAAGCTTCAATCGCAGGATGAAAATGCACTTATTTGTACATTGTACGTTCGCTGTTCTTATTTTGGCTTCTTCTTTTGATAAAAAGGTAGCAAAGAATCGCATGTAGTACATCCGTAGAGAAGTGAGGAGTCATAATCTCATTTTCGAGCAAAACTTAGGGAAAAACAGAGCAACAGAAATGGAAAGATATAATTACAGAACTTCATTGTGATTGCACTATTTGAAATTTACTGATAACATCGGCTCTGTATTTAGGATCCATATTCACTCCAATATTTATATTCTATAAATAAGCCAAATAAATAGAATAATTTGATAATTATTAGAAAGCAGGGATAAACGTCACTGATATTTAGTTCTTTATCAAACTGCATCCTCCGCAGTCTGTTCTTTCATCGCCTCCGGACTCAATGGAAAAGAATTGTTTTGCTTTAAACCGATTTTCAAAACACACTTGATGCACGCCGTGATAAGATCGTTAGCTTCTCTTGCTTCGCTACTCGCGAAATTGAAGTTCAGAAATCCATGTGGCAAATCATCTACAATGAATATCTCTGAGTCTTTCTTAAGTTTCTTCATACGACGAATAAAATCAATTGAGTCATCAAGGAGTGGATCTAAAGAGCAGGCCTGAGGAAAGAGAAACAAAGCCAGAGGTAAATAATTGTTCTGGGAAGTTTGATTTGATTTGAAATAATTTAAATTCATAACGTAAACAAAAACAACAGCAACAACTTTATTGCAGTAACCTAAGGAAAGCAATGGTCTCAGCTGAACTTAAACCAACTAAACTTGATAACAAAAGACCGGAATCAATGGAAGTTATATTCTCATGTTAGTACGCAATCTGATTATACCGGAGAAAGCGGAATATGATGAAGGAAAACAATGCAACTAGGACAAGTTTACTAGTCTATACCTTGCTATTCAGGGGCATCATTTCACTAAATTTTAGAGTTGAAATTGAAGGATTATAAAGGAAGAGAATGTATTAAAGTATCGATCATTAATAAAGCAAGGTCAACCATAAAAATAGGCGTCATAAATTCTTAAGGAGGAGTAGCAAGGTCTTGGAAGTAGGCCTATTGACTTCACAAGAGAAGGAAATATAGCTCTTAATGTTGAATAAAATTTCAAAGTGAAACAAGAAAAAGGTTAAGTTATTAATCTAAAGGTAAATAAATCAGGAAGAGCATTAAGGAACTGAAATTAATGAATGTAGTATAAATGGCAATTTTAGAGTCTCTTGGCTACATTCTGGTAATATAAAATAACTATTCATCCAAAATTAAACTTGAAAAACACGAGTTCGATTGGTTGAAGATTGCAAAAAGTCCCCTCAATGTGAAAGATTCTATAATTCGAAAGAAGTATATATGCATTTCAAAACGAAGTGCTTACTACTTACAACAATAATCAACTTTGGGAACTTCTTCAAAATGTCATCTGAAGCCAGTAGGGGTGACATTAATGGATCTTTGCTAATACGCTTGACCGAGCTAGTTATTGAGTTGGTTGATCCTGTTCTCCCGTAAACTTTTTCCACTTTTTGAATGCTTGAAGTCGAAGCAGATGCGACGAACTTCACCGGTAGGTTTTCTCTATCAATGATAACACAATCGCTAGTTTCTTTGATATATAGAGCTTTGTATTCCATGTGATAGTCAATAGTTGTGCTACGTGTTTCACGGGTTGGACTCTTTATGTTGCTTAAATTGGCTTCTTGTCTAGCAGATGAATTATTTCTATTGACAAATTTCTCTTTTTGTGTTCCATCACAGACCATTTCACCACCTTTGTTCCACAGCATCCGTGCCGTGTCGAAATCGCTGGGATTCGGTCGTATTCTTTGAAATGACTCGGCAATACTGTCGCTCTGTGATCGCCTATGAGTCTGAAACGACTTGCTCCTGTGTTTTACAACATAATCAACATAATCTGCTGTAGCTCGCTGGCGGAGTTCATGATCAGCACACAAATTCAAATCCCTATCCACACCTGTGGTGCTTCTACTAGAAAATGCTCCTTGCTGTTCAAACATGTTGTCTTCCATACGATCTATTGGCCTTGAGGTAGCACTACTTCCTGGCTCCATCAATACATCATCTACAGTAGCAGAATGTCCAGCACTGTCTATGCCTAGATCACTAGGACCAGCCTTCATAGTTGTATCAGATCTAATTGGATGCATCTGAAGAACGTCATCTTCAATTTCATCTTCCACGGCAATACTTGACGCTTTCAATTCCTGGCCATGAGTGCTAAGTTCCTCACGCTTAAGGAAATTAGCAGAAGACCTGGAAAGGCAATAACCACAACTTCTAGCTAAATTCGAATCCGAATAGAATTTTTTCCCAGTTAAAATACTCTCATTCCTACGTCTAGCTGCAAATACCACATCTCCAAGGTCAAGATCAAATGGGTTGTAAAATTCATCAAATTCTATTGTTCGCAATGAATTCGTACTAATACTGTCCTTTAAAACGTCTTCGTGAATACCACCTGCGTAAGCACGCAAGCAAACCTTCAGGATACCTAGAGGCAACAATGGGTCCATCAATGCCAACATTCTTGAAGGCGTCGGCGCATACTGGACACGTAACGGAGGGTAAGCTGCTACTATACCATCTGGTAGTCGAAGGTCCCCTTCAATAAGCTTCAGAGTTAAAGCGACTATAAGATTTCCACCTGAAACAGAACAGTAAGTACCATATAAACATACTATCAAAACATAACTATTAAAGAATAGCACACCGCTGTATAAGTAAAACAATACGTTAGATTCCCTAAACATACATCAAGAGAAAATACAAACAGTCTAAATAGGCACCCATGCGCCTTTTTTTCACCACTCAACAACAACTTAGGAATCAATTACAAAGAAGAAAATGAAAAGTCGTGGCGAAACAGGCACGCACATCCGGTTCATACATACCAGCAAAACACAAAAATCAAGCGAAAACACAGCTCGAATAGAAAGACTAGGTCAAGAAATTTTTCAGAATTTAGCTTAAGTTCTGATCTGGAAATATGACTCACCTGCAGAGTCACCCACGAGACATATACGTTCCGAAGTCCACCCTAGAGTTCTACAGTTTTTGATAGCCCAGTTGTAGACATAAAAACATTCGTTGAGTGCTTCTGGGTAAGGTGCGTCTGGCGATAAGGAATAGTCAATTGACAATATAGGACACTGCAGGTCTTTGGCCCAGCCTCTCAAATAAATCTGACGAAATGCAAAGATTACAAAACAATGATATAGAGTAAATGGAGCTTGAAAACTAAAATTAAACAAAAATTCGTGAAAAGCATTTTTACCTGAAAAAGAACACTTCATAGAATGCAGCAGACAAGTTAAAATCTTGTTTCAACAAAAAAAATTCAGTCTAAAAAGTATATTTGCAAAAACAGTGGGACAAGAGTGAAACAACATCTGCTATCCAGAATGGTCCATTAAGCAGCCATGATATAAAATGGAAGTACAGTGAAGAGATGGGTGATCCATGCCTGCATTGATCATGCTTTTACAATCTCTCTATTTCTTTTAAGCATTCAAAACATGCACAAAGAAAGGAACACGGGATGGTGTAGGGGGTACATGCCTTCTATTTGTCACATAATTATATGCACAGTACTCATTTTCAGTATACATAATTAGACTTTTTATTGTGAAGGTGCCACCGAATGCAACTGCCCTTGCAAATTCTCATATCCCCATTAGATTTTCAAGCTGTATTGTTATATTTACAGGGGTCAATAACTATCATAAATGCTACTATCTAGCTTCCTTTTCTGTTTAATCATGTTATACTCAGCACATATATATCATTGTCTGGAATTGGCTGTGATGACATCTGGCATATTGCCATAATCTATTATATTTTCTTACTGCTATTTGGGTGACTTTGCCACCCTTACCACTGACTATTATATTTGCATCTACAAGAATTGGCACATTCAATGATACCACATTCCCTCTTATGATGCTCTTAGTGTAGCCAGAGGCCATAAAAAGTCACGGCTCCATGGCTGAGAGCCAGAGGAAGTTTTCTATAATAAAGCCAGTTTTGAGGAAGGGTCTCTAATTTCATAGAAAGTCTGGCTCAAGGAAAGTTCTGATGTATGTAAATTAGGTGATTTGGCATGAAGGAAATTGAGAGATGAAGTGGGAAGCTTTATCTTTAGTTTGTGTAGTGGAGGAATATTTTTCATAAAGAAGTGGCTGCCAAAAGACGGTTTTACTTTTCTCTGGACTCTGAGTGTAGCCACCCTGATGGTGCTCTAAAAATCCCCACTCATTGGAAAAGGTATTTTTCTCTGTCAGAGTTTACCAACAACACATTGCACCTAATTCTGGATTGCAGGTAAATTAAGAAACCCCTTTGCATCTCCATTCTTCTACTGCAAACAAATAAAAATGATAACAACTGAACTACTATCAAACCTCATGGGACTTTGAGGACTGTGAAACAAATCCACCACCATGACAATGGAAAAGCAAATTCTTTGATAATCCATGAGCTTTTTGACCAAGAGCTGATAAGCTGTCAGTGCTGCCAAATCTCCCCTTGCATTTTACAAAAGTATTTTTTATCAATGTTAAAAGGGGATGCAAACACAATGATATGTACAATTACACTGCTACATCCAAAACAAGAAAATGTACAAGATCAAGAATGAGATATCAGAATTGGCAGCATTGTTCACAAGGAGTGGTTGATATTCTTAAAAGTTTGATTAAAAGACAGAGAAATTTTCCACCACACTACGCTGGCAAAAAGAATAGCAGTGGAGATGTAGATATGCGTTTTTCAAACAAAAGTACATCATAGGATACAACAAATTTTCAAAACATCCATCTAACTTAAAATCTTTAACTTTCTCTCTCTCTCTCTCTCTCTCTATATATATATATATATATATATATATATATATATATATATATATATATAT
>OLMO02000231.1:21115884-21145515 GCA_900291935.2 Cassiopea xamachana
ATTTTTTCAGATGTGTAGAAGTATGTGTCCCAAATTTGAACTAAAATGGCACGTCCCCGTTCAGAATTAGGCTTAGTTAACCCCCCCGAGATGCAGTCTGTGAATATGACTAAAACATCCAATGATCAAAGAGCAATTCACCAAAAGAAAATAAAACTGCTTTTCTCAAATTTATTCCATTTGAAAATTTTGCTATGTCTAATGCTACAATGCAACATTTAAACACAACAAGAAGAGTCTCCTTCAAAGCAATTTACAGAGATCAGTGTATAAGCAGAAAGGATTTAAATATAAAGAATCACATCACAACCGAGATAAACAAAAAATACAAAGTAAGTACCTTACCTGAAATGTGGGTTCTTGTCCGTGTACACACGAAGCAGAAATTCTCCGGCAATGTCAGGCTCAAACGTCGAGGGAATGATGACATATCGTCCAGGATCCAGCTCTAGGCGAGCAAATACCTCTCTTGAGTTTATGAAAGTTGAGTCACCAGCTTTTTCGTAAATGGAATGAATTCGATAACTGCGATTCATTTCAACCTGAGAAAAAGGAACTGAATATAACCAATGAAAGTAAAGGGGTTCGCTAGGACAAGAAATGAGGTTTATTCATAAAATGACAACTTGCTTTTTAGGTCATTCAGTAAAATTTTACTCTCTTTTCAACTCGTCATTATGAATGTCTCCCTTTCTAACTCTCACATTTAAAATACTATTTAAATACAATTTGAGATATTCAAAGAACTTCCAAAGTTCTATAAAGTTACAAAAGCATTGAGTCCGAACAAGTCATACATTTTGAAGTCTCTGACAAGCACAGATCACTTCTTTATATCTACCTTAAAAGTCTTTTCATAAAGCCAGTGAGTTCAAAATCAAAGGAACTTTTAAATATTTTATACACATAATTAATACCGCCATGACAAAGAATCCAATAGTGAAGTTGTCTCCAGCTTTTCCTTCACTTTTCTCTTGTCTTTTGTCCTTTTGCATGAGACTTATCATTACTACGTCTGGTTCATTTCCAGATATGTCGAATCGGTACTAAAAAGAGGCAGCATATCATGTCCTCTTAAGGTAACTTTTCTCGCATAGTAACAAACATAACATATTCACAACCTCCCTTTGGAAGTGTATTGTCTAAATCAAAGCAATCGTTCATGCGAAACTAGTTCTTTGATCAAATCAATGGTTCATATCGATGTATGTATACACGGCTTTTTCAATAAGAAAACTATCATTTTACCTGAGCCTCAATTTCTTAACTTTTCTCGAAATTGAGCCTGACATTTTCTTAAAATTTTCTTAACTTTTACTGCAATGAGTTGGCTAAAATTGGTTACACTTTCTTCGCTTATCTTGTATACTCGAATTTGCTATCGATTTTTGGCCAACAAAAACACTTAATTGTAGAAATTGAGCCGTGCGATTTTCTAAAGATTCTCTTAGATTTTGGCCATTTAGTCTCATTTTCTTATAAACTTTTTTCTTATAAAATACCGTGTACATTACATAAGTGCATAAGATGATATTTGCTCATAAAAAAGGAGATCATAATGAATTTTTGGCAAATACACCCACAGATATCAAGGCCCCCAATGGATGATCCCACAAATCTAATTGTACAAAAAACATGTACAGATAAAGCCAGTAGCCACATACACAAACAGAGTGCGTTGAAAGCATCCATTTGACATAATGCTTGCAGTATTATTCAATGTGAGATCATGATGTGAGATAAAGGTTTTGCAAAGTTGCGATCTGCACAACAACCAGCCAATTTTCAAAGTCTGTAAGGACCCAAGATATTCATATTCACTGACAATCAGCAAAACCTCATTTTGCTAGAAGAAGACAAATTCTTTAGGAGTGAAAGATATGAGGCACCCAATTTCACTGATGCAAAATGCTAGGGTAACAAATGGAATCTGGAGAAACATAGAATACCTGAGGATTGATGAGAAACGTCTGTTTGTTGTTTATGCATCCTCCAGCATTCTTCCCAACCACCCATCTATTTTTGTGACTCCCTTCGTGCCACGTCTTGTGAAAACTGAAATATGAAGTGTTCACCAACCTGCAACCAGTAATGTTCGTAAAATGACGGCAAAAATCCTCGAATGACATCCTGTGAAAAAGAAGAGGAAAAAATATCAGCGACTTAAGGAACCTACCAAAACATTATAAATATTAAAAAGGAAATCAGTGGGGAAGCAGAGTATTTCGTTTAAAATATATAACAGAATTTAAAACTGTCTAACGCTACAAAGGAATGCATTAGAAATAGCAAAGTTATGACCCCTATACTTTCGTGCTTACGGTAAATGCACGGTGGAGAGAACACCCACTCTGAGCAATCAACATGTGAGATAGAGTGGTATTGCTTTCTTTATCACCTCTGCTTCCCAACACTTCTAACAGGTTCCCAATCTTAGAAATCAATCATTCAGTTAGGACTTGACGTGTATCTCAAACCATCGACCTTCTCTATACAATAAATAAGATATCAAGCGAATGCCCTACTTACTCACATAAAAATAACATAGATTTTACACCAGTACCATACCGTAGAGATTTACATCAGTATCATACCGTAGCGAAGATGCAGCAATAGAAATTTACCAACAGGATACAACTTCCCAGCATTATACGCAAGCGATGATTTCAAAGCAATCTTAAACTATCTAGCCAAAAAATTAGCGAAAACTTCAGCACAACATAGGAGGTATAATATCCTCCACTCTCTACTTTTGAACGTCCTTACTCTAAACAACTACAGCTTTTCCAAAGGCAAACTTTACATTTCATATCGTTTAGCAAGAAACTAAAGCAACATGAACGAGACCTACCAAAATTCCCCATCATTTTCAACAGTAATGCCAAGTTTCTCCCTCTCTTTCTTGCTTACTTGGTTCCATTCAGAGGATCTGAAAAACCGGATTCTTAATAGTTCACTTTGAACAATAAATAAACAGTTGCGCTTCTTTCAGACTATTTCTAAATTTCTAACAGATTTCATTATCCATGTGATGCAATGTTGGCGGGTGCCAGCATACTATTCACCAATAAAATTACCCCCTGCCTCCATGAATTTATTTTATTTAATTACTTATTGTAAATTTCTTTGCTCAAGGTAATTGTAATTGTAAATATTCAATTTGGGTAATCGTTTTTCAATGAGGCCTGCGGGTAAAATAAAATTACGACAAATTTAGAATTTACAAATTCCTATCACATAAAGAAACAACCAAGCACTCATCATCACATAATACACATTCAAAGATGTAATGGTTGATGCCATCGACAATGATTACACAATACTTGAAAAGTAGAGAATTTGCTTTCTGTATTTACTTGCTAGGTAAACCTATTGGTACCCACTATAATGTGGCCTTAACATGAGGCAGAAAATTTTCTTACACAGTAAACCAACAATACAGAACGTTCTTAATTTTTGACTCAAAGACAAAGTCAAAATCACATTGCAATATAGGAGAATGGTCAGGCCTACTAAAATAGCTACGGGCAACATTTTACAGAATTAAGCAGAAATCACATCAATCATATACAAACATACCCATCACTCCATGGACCATTCCATTCTTTTTGTCCCCAAGGATTGCGAAGGCGAATCATGAAAAGGCGATTAGTATTGAATGCTGAAAAGAAGCTATCACCCAGGGGGATCTGATAGATAAAATTATGAAAAAAACAAAAAGTCCAGTTATCAACGAGGACACAAGAATAGATTTACATTTCATAAATATAATGATATAGCCTTTGCTTCAGCTGATCGTGGTAATGATTTAATCTTTACTATCATCTCAAAGCATTGCACCCGCCACTTAAAACTGTAGGACAGTGCTTTTCAACCTTTCTGTTGCAGCGGAGCCTTAAGGGAGCATTCCAGTGGCCTGAGGAACCTTCAGCAAGCGATGAGTTACAAGAGGCCTTCGCTAAAATGTTACAACTTCAGGAAAGAGCACTAAATGAAAGTTAGCATACAAGCTAAATTAGGGCCTAATGTATAATGTTAAAATCTACAAAAAATGATGCAACAGGAACACAGAAAGAAGTCTGTACTTTAAAGCTATATAATGTTAGGAATTTTTTGGACTCAGCTGAGAGTCTGTTCCAGTATTTTATTCCTCTGAACGAAAAGCATTTCTGGCCATTTACAGTTCTGAATAATGGCAGCTTCAAATCAATAGAAGTATTTCCGAGGTATGAAGGGATCCTTACAAATTTCTCGAAACAGTTCTATCAAATACTGACGAGCAAGACCATTTACTACGTCAAATACCAACACTGATCAGCTCCTCAATTCCTTTCTAACCTAAACCTTTAATTAGCGGCAGGGCTGATGTAGTAAAACTACAGCCACTCATTATTCTTGCTGCCCATTTTTGAGTTTTTGCAAGCGGTCTTTTTCCGTTGAACTACAGCATCCCCAAATAAAGCAACAATAACCAAAATATGGCTCCACAATGCATCTATACAAGTCGTTTAAGCAATTCTTTGGAATGAAGTTGTTAGTGTACTTTAAAAATACAATAGCTCTCGAAACTTTTGATGAGGCACGCTTAAAATGTTCTTTCACTTCCAAGTTTTGATCAATTTGGATTCCAAGGTATTCTGTCCTTTCAACTACCTTTAAATTTTCATCATTTATTTAATGTGAAGAGGATTAAACACAGGAGAATTAAAAATTACTGTCGATCATAGAATTTGTGTGAATTCTGGCCGAACCCCTGGGCTGTAGTAGCAGAACCATAGGGTTACGCGGAACCCAGGCTGCAAACTACTGCTGGAAGACATGCAATTACATTCAACATTAGGTCATAGGAAACAAAACTATGGAGCTTCACATGGTTTGAGCATTGATTGGGAACAGTCCGAACATCCCATTCACCTTATAATATAGCTGAAGTTGGAAACAGCAAATTTAAAAAGGCACCCGTTTACCTTTTCCACAGCAGTTATGCCATATGCATGCCCTTTGATTAAGCCAGTGTCCAGACGTTGCTCCATCTCTTCTCGTTTAGTAACCTTAAACAGAGAAATAAAGTTCATCCAAAAAGAAAAATATCAAATGCCTATACCATATAACAGCAGCATTAATTCAATTATTGAGCTGGTTAGCGGGAAAAGCTGCAACATTACCACCTTGAATAATTAAAATCCAACCCTATATTTGACTGCTATCTTAGAGTTTCAATCCTTTGTGCCATTCCTTACACTGTGAACGAGTAGTTCAACAATGGCCCATTCACAGTAGGGGGAATGGAGTAGTTCACTTGACAAGGGACCATATCAAATTCAAGTTACCCACATCAAATGAAGATAACAGTTTAATTCTCGTAAATCCAGCCCATGCTAAGAGACACATGCACAGGTCCACACACGCCATTGCATTTGTCAACTGCAAACTTCATATTTTGTTGGCCCTCTATAAAGGTACTGTTCTCAAAACTCTCACGTTTTGTACTATGATGCTTCTAAAATGCTTGCCAAAATAGTTGGAACATTTTGCCAAATTTTGGGCTTGCTTCTCTGCCTCTCCCTCCCCCAGTACAATGTTGAGATACTGTGAGATTTCTGACAAAGGGCCAATCCAAAAGTTCTGGATGTGACACCTGAACACTTTGATCAAATATATCTGCCACATAGTGCCAGGTATATCTATGATACTATACTCACTCATTACTCCCATTTAGGTGGTAATATTGAAAATGAAAAACAGTGCTTTCCAATTCCTGTTATGAATCTATAGCCAATTAAACCTTGTTCCAGATGTGAAAGGCAAAATGTGTCATTTTCAAAACCTGTAGGTTTGGTTTAAAGGTTTAAAAAATCTACCAGGTGGATTTTCTTTTTATTAATTTTGAAAGTTACTGAGTATAGTACCAACAAGAAAACCAATTTGCCTGAGCTGGAGATTGTAATTTAACAATGATAGGCCAATTCATTTCCAAAAAGGTAGTGTTCCGGACGTGACGTTCCAGACGTGACAATTTTGATCAATATAAAAAATGCTTAAACTGTAGGATTTACAAGAGGAAAGACTGCTTTTTGATTTCAAGATATCTTCAAGAACAAAACATTAGAAAATAAAGAGTAAAAACAAGGTGGCTTTAACCACAATGCGCCTGTGCAAAGACAAAGCATGTGCTCTTACTTAATAGCTATTGACCAGATTCTCATTTGACACTCAATCAAAAGGTCATTTAATTGGTAAACATAGTATTTTAAAGAGTCCAAAAAGTAAATATTTATTTGAAAATTGCTGGGTGATTATTGTTGACTTAAAGTTTTATTTCAATGGGTTATGTGATTTCAAAAACACATATTGAGTAATGAGGGGTAAATCCATTATGAGAAAAATATAGATTTTAATTGTATGGATTAATGTGTAATATTTTAATTTGTTTTTGCTATTGCATAATTTACAAGTACTTTGAACTATTATGAAAGCATTTTCTAGGTCAGATTGTTACATTGGCCAAAAGGGTCATAGAGTTTTGGCAATAGAACTAAAACTTTTAAGAAATTTTTGTCCCTAATTTTCAACATCAAAGCTTAGGTTTTTGTTTAAATGGTATTGTCTATCAGTCAAAGATTGAAAATTAGCTTTAAAATGCTGAAATATCTTTGGACAGTCCAATTTTACAATTAGTTGCATACATATAATGAAATCATTCTGGATGTGACACCATGTTCAGAATCTACTAGTAGTAATAAATCAGTGTTCTTCATGAACGATCAGGTAATAATCAATTTTCTACAGTAAAACAGCATTATATACTAATTGATGATATCATCAGGGCAACTCTAGAACTCACATTGTATATACTTTTTTGTTGAATGGAAAAGCTTGAGTGTTCAATTTTGTGGACATAAGGAGAAAAGGGTATTGTGTACTCTCACTTTCCAAATGAAATTAAGTTTTGAAAATGTGTTCCAGTTCATCTAAAAATCAGTATGTAATATTAGATTTCTTTAGTTTATTATTCAGAGTTCTAGAAAGTGAATACTTTTACATTCGGTAGTTTTCACATCTGGAATGTTCCAGACATGACAATATTTCATCAACAATATTTCTGAAAGCACCAGATATAATTTTTTCATAACTTCATATTAGCTTAAGAATTTAAATACTGAATTCATCTGAAATATGATAACTGTTTAAATGATTTCCTTTCAGAACAAATAAAAAATGTTAAAAATCCTCAATGAAATTAAGAGAATTGACATAAAGTACTGTCATTTTTCTATTTTTGAATCAACTCATTAACATTTTTGACATTTGCAAATTGAAATTTGTAGCAAAGGTCATGCTAAATGATGTTTTTCATGAAATTATTTGAACACGCAAGATGTGCCATAGGCATACCTCATGTCACATTCGGAACACAATTTTTGTGTTGAGCTACATTAAATGACTGGCAAATAAATACAAAGGTAATTAAAATATACCTGTTTGCAGAATATTAAGCTTGCATGTGTCTACTTTCTAAATATAACTTTGTAAGTACAAAAAATGTCACTTTGAAATTTCACCCCTAAAGGGGACAAAGTTATGGATTGGCCCCAACTCACATTCAAAATTTCCAAACTATACCACAGCAGTGTCTTACCTTCAAGAAACAACATTGATTTGGGGGAAGAGGCTATTTACTGCTCCCAGGAGCTGTCTTGTTAAAAAGAGCTATGAAGAAAAAATATTACTCCAATCACAGTTAGTGCCCGTAGTGTTCCAACTACTATTGGAAATGATTGTAGCATAGAATTTGCAAAAATATCCATTTTTCTTCATGTTTGGAATCCCAGATGCTGGGATCCTGCATCACATGGGCAGCTCCAAATAAATCACAGAGCTCTATTGCTTGAGCAGAAATGAGCTCAAAAGCAACAAGACATTCACACAAAGTGTTCATGAGGGCATGGACTGCAAGTCATACAAGAATATGGTGCACAGTGACTGATTTGAAAACAATGTGCCAACAAAGTTTCCCATGCAAAAATGCACTAAATACCTTAATAGAAGCACTTGTCATTGACTGCCTGTCCATATACTTGTGCAGTTTTTGAAACAGTTGCTTCCTTGCTTCCAAATCATTTGCATAATTACCAGAAACCAAGTCAATGTACTCACTTACACCACCAGTAAAGTCAACTAATGCTTCAGCTGGATTTCCAGCTTCCAAGGCTTCATAGGAGCCAGCAAGCCTATGGAAACCATAACATAAAGATTGGTAACTATTACTAGCTGGAGTTTTGTGTATGAACAATGTAATAAAATTAAAAATGCAAAAAATAAGTACACAAGCACAAAACACCTACACAGATATTTACTATTCTTCTGTGTATTTATGTGTAAACAATATTATATCTACATACTTTGCATAAGCCTTTTCCAGCAATGCACTCCAAAATTCATTTCTGGTTTTTGATTTAACATAGCAAAGCTCCCCATTTGAAACTGGAAGAAAATCATCAATAACAACTTCTATCCATTCACCAAACCTCCAGAAACGAAACCTAAATATTCCTTGGTAGTCCTCAGGCTTCTCTGGATTGAATTCTTGATTCTTGTGATCTGGGATAACCTACAAGGTTTATTCAAGAGTTTTCAAAGCCCCAGTCAAGGAGAAAAGAGAAGTAAAATAAGAAATGCACACAAACATGATGAAGATGATGCATTGCAAAAAGGGGCTTTGTAAAAGATCATACATTAAATATTAAACTTCGAATAGCACAGGATAGCATGTTTGACTTCTGTGATTATATCCCTTAATTTCACAGATAAATGCTCCACCTCTAATAAAAATGAAAAAATACAGAAATGTACACAAAAGAATGCTTGCATCCACACAACCCATTGCTAGCTTCCTCCTTCTTGCAAATCAGCATTAGTAAACCTAAATCTAATTCTCTTTTCAGCTGCCTATACAAGCTCATTACCTTCAGAGGATAATTCAAGTCTGAGATTGTGCAAAACAATTTATCAGAAAAGTCTTTCTGCTACACTTGTCCATAAATGGCAATAGAAATCAATTGAAATGAATATAATCTAAACAATTTGACTGCTTGGCAGGGCAATAGGAAAAGACAACACATAAAAGCATTTATAAATTGTTCAATGGCATACTTTTCCCCATAAGTTGCTTTCTTCTGCCAGGGATGCAGCTGCAGCTACAAACCAGCAATTGCCAAGACGCCCCTGTGTCACATCAGCACTGCTTGCACCATCAATAGTGAATTTTGGATCATCACAGATGTCCTTAGAAGAATTTTAATCTATTTTTACAAATACATTGTGGCATAAGAGCAAATGGGGTGGAACTGAGTGTCAGAGCAATGATGTGGTATTTAAGGTAAAGGACTTCTCCAGTGAACAATTTTTAATTTTAAGTTAGATGCAATTGAGAGTCCTGGGTTTGAGCCTGCAATTACTTCTCTGATATCTTGCATCATTTTCACATTATAAGAGTTCAAATTTTGTTTAGAAGTTGCTCAAGAACAATTCCCAGCGACCTACTTTGTGACATCAAAATGGAATATAAAACTTTCTTGGTTATTTATTTTTTATGAAAACATATTGAACTATGACAATTACGTCAACTTAACATAATTACAATTTCCAACTCAATATCAGATACACTGACATCATCTTTAACTGCAAGTTGCTCTAAATGGTGAGATTCACAAATTCTAGAGATTTATCTTGATATGCTTTTTGATGTCACAGAGTAAAACATTAAATAGTGTTTTTACTTTTTCTCATTTTGTGGGTGAAGTCTGATTTCAAATGCTTCAACACAGATATGGTACAAGATATCAAAAAAATAATAACTGCTTTGAGATCAGGACACTTGATAACCTTATTCTATAAGCTGAGATCAGCAACCTTATTCAAAAATAAACATTTGTGTTGAAATGCATTGCCCAGGTTTCTAAGATCCACCAATTATTGCACAATATGATAATTAGGGTGTAAAAATTAGAAAATTTATTTTCATGTGCTGCAGTCATGGTTTATCTGGCAGAATGTTCCAAATATGAATAGTCTTCCATTTAAAAAGTGAATTAAAGAAATTTCTTAAATAAATAGATAGATTTGCTTTGAGGGAAGCACAATTTTGTAATGAATCACAGAAAGAAGATGAAGAGAAAAAGATTCATGGTTCTATTGAGATATTTCCAAATCATGTTAAAACACGTCCATATTATTCGACAAGTCCAGACGTTTCGAGTCCTAATTCCAGGTATTCAGTGTAAATAGATACATGACACATCTTTTGTTTTCTTCATCTTTTATTTATCTAAAATATGTATAATGCCTACGGTCAATTATGGGAGTCAGTTTTTTCTCTTCTTTATATTTATTGGTTATATATGTTTATTTGATTGCAAATAGTAGGCCTCAAGTAGTTTCCATTATCTGCTAGGCCGTGGATAGAATGTTGAGAAATACGCTTGCATTCCTCAGATTTGCCATGGATATTGCTATCTGGCTTTTAATTGGAGGGATAAGAACAAAAAGACAGATAAATGGAAAACCACAAAAATAGCGCTCAGCAGGTATTTGATGAGACAAAAATCAGAATACATTCACCTAACATCTTGTAATAAAAAGTGAAAACTTTACAGGTTCTTGGCTAATTGCTTTAGGGCACTAGAATGGGTTTTCTGTCAAAGATCATTTCTAACTAAGGAGATTATGCTTCAAATGCAATTGAGACCATCCACTGAGCTGAAAAACTCGAATATCTACCTCTTTCACAACAGCTATAGAAATTGGGCTGCACATACTAACCTTAGGCCTTTTCCATTCGACTGGAAAGGGCGGTGATGCACGACTGTAAAAGAGTGACCCGTTTTCTGGTCGAAACAGATTATCAGAAAACAGCTGACCAGATGCTTTAGCCTTTTGCTTTAGATCTGAATACGACTGATTGCCGTACTTTTTGTAATTCACCATTCTGCTGAATAACTGTCGAGTGCCTTTTACATGTAGGATAATAAACAATCTCAGTTAATAGCAGCAACAACATCTGGCGCTATCTCGTGCATACGCCCATCAGTTGCCCGGGCAATTGCATTCCTTACCAGGACAATATGGAGGGACAATGTCTGAATGAAAATCTTGTTTATTGTTACTTGAGAAGAGCAGGAAACTTTAGAAAAAGTAGAAACAACTTTATTTGTTGGTCAGGCAGAAGCCTGTTTTATTTTATTGCACGGAAAAAGTCACCCTGGTTTTCACAAAAAGACAAATGCGAATAATTACAGGGAGTATAATGTTGTCCTGCCTGCATTAAGATTTTCAGTGGAATGTATTTAGCAATATTGGACGCTCTACGCACACAAAGCCGAGCAGTTAATAGTTAAGTTAAGAATCATAAATGCCAAAAATGGGCACTTATTCATTGTATTTTATGAAGATTTTATTCAACTCAGCTGATGATTGTCTTTTAGCAAATTTGTATTCAGAATTGCTCCAGATCTAGATATTGCACCTACTTCCCAGCTTTTTCCAAATTTTATTCGCGTCCTATCATTGTAATGCATGAAAACATACTCCTGAATACACGTCCTTTTTATAAGACAGCAGTTTTCACATGGGTAGTGCTCGGATGCTTGAATAGTTAAGAGGATTCGATGCCGATTGCTGATTTTTTAAATGCGTTTAAAACTCAGACCATATTTGTTCAGATTTCGTCTAATCGGCTCCACCGGTTGCAGCCATATTAGCTTTCCTATGTCATTTTTGACCAAAGAGTTCAGTTTGAGAAGAATGTTCAGATAACATAGCATTTGACGGTGGAAAGCTGCTTGGTCGTGTTGTTAAGTAAGCACAGAAAACTCATGGTTAGATTTGTCGCTTGACAATCCACATATAGAGTATGCAATTTACTCAATGAAACATTAGTTCTTCTATAAAATGAGGAAAGTTTAGCTTAAGAATCGGCAACCAAAGGAAGATTGACCTTGTTCTAGGCTCTGTAGAATCTTCTGAAAGAGAAATAATCATAGCAAATGTTTTACAAAGCACTAATGAAAGTCGCCGTCAAGGACAGTAACGTGTTATAAGAGTACTTTGCATATGACAAAACTACAAAATACATTCAAAAAGAGACTTATTTGCGTATGTACTTAGTCTTTTCAGTCCCTCCCTTGTACGTACGGTGTACGCTTTTGTTCGACCCCCTCCCCTCTGTCTCAAGAGGTTTTCCTTTGCTGTGACGTCATTAGCTTCGCGATGCCTATATTAGGACCCAGACTGTTTAGAATCAAGAAAACATACGCACGTATGGTTGATCTTAGTAGTGTGTGCCGTATGCTGAACTGAGTTATATTATCAAAATGCCGTCAAAAAACAAGCCAAATGCTTTCATCGTTTATGCTCAGTCCATCAGGCAACAGCTGATCAGAGAAGGGCACGTAATTAGTGGAACTCCTGACTTAGTTGCTGCAGCAGGACCATACTGGAAGGTATTCAACTTTTTCTCACACTTTACAACAACACTACCTTCTATTGAATTTTATAACGTCTCCTATTCAACTTAGTAGTTATTCACTCTCCCTTTAAATACGATGCCTTCAAAAGTTTAAGCAGTCACTAGATGATAAAGAATGCCGTGGTAGATTTCAACTTGAAGCGAATATGCTATCTATCTATATGTTGCTGTACATGACCAAATACTTGGTATTTTTACTGGGGATCAATGATGTTTCAAACTAACTGTAACACATGTAGCAGCATATTAGGATATCAGAATTCGAGTATAATTTTTAATAGTGATGCATAGTTTGTTAAAGAGCAATGCAATAACGTCATTGGTTTCCGGCGATATTTTGGAAGAAGTGCAAATGTACCAACGAAGATTGGCCTTAGTGTTATCAGCCCAGTGAGATATATATGCATATTTTTTATATGAAAAATACGGTAAACCAGGTGGATGGGAACTTATGGCATCAGCATTGTTGTGCATCAAGTACTGTACACAGTTTAGTTTGTGCCTTAAAACAGCGATACATCTGTACCTGCTTTTGCTTTCCTTTGTATATGAAGTTCACCTTAAGCCACGGGTTTTCCCCTCTGTAGTTTTTATTCTATGTGCGTGTCATTGTCTTGTTCAGACAGGATTTCTAAGAAGTATTTGAAAACATTCTTGCTAGCAAGTGTTGGCAAGAATAAATTGCTTCAAGCATAGTCTTCTGTTTTTGAGTAAGAGTAAGCCCAGTGAGATGTGCATATTGTTTATATGAGAAACACGGTAAAGCAGGTGGATGAGAACTTATGGCATCAGCATTATTGTGCACCAAGTACTGTACACAGTTTAGTTTATGCCTTAAGACAGCGGTACATCTATACCTGCTTTTGTTGTCCTTTGTATATGAAGTTCATCTTAAGCCATGGGTTTTCCCCTTCTTAATTTTTATTCTATGTGTGTGTCATTTTCTTGTTCAGACATTATTACTAAGAAGTATTTGAAAACATTCTTGCTAGCAAATATTGGCAAGAATAAATTGTTTCAAGCATAGTCTTCTGTTTCCAAGTAAGAGTTAGGGTTTGAGGATTGAGTTAGGGACATGACTGGGCTTGGGATAGTGTTAGAATTAGGCAAGGATGTAGAAAGTGGTCAAAAAATGGGAAGGGGACAGTATCATCACATGCAACTCTGTAAGCTGCAAAGTGGCATTTTGTAAAAAGTGAGGGGCATGTACCCAGGAGTGGTGACAGAGGAGGGCTAGGGGGCTATAGCTCCCCCATCAGAAGATGAAAGACTATTTAAAAATATTTTTGGCATTTAAAATATTCTGAAACCCATGTTTGAGCTCCCTTGTTGGAAGAGTCACCCCCCCCATTGGAAATTTCCTGACATGGGCTTATGTTCCCTGGCACTGCCCTTGCATGTGCCATTTGTATTCTGGCTCCCATGTCAATGGGGTTAAGGCTAGCCTTGGTGATTTCAATTCTACCATCTTCAAAGCCTCATGTCAACCATTATGACTGTTGTGTAGGGCTTGTACTAGCCTGTGCTGTTGGGCAAGTGATTTGCTTCTGTTTGTTCTTCTGAAAATATTGCTGGAGATCTTAGCTTGGAAAAGTAAAAAGTATATATTGATATACAATTTCCCCTATGTTTAGTGGGATCATTCTTTTATGATCCACCCAAATCTCTACCTTCAAAAGTTGATAGAATACTGTAATACAGCGATTCATTTTAATGCCCCATGCTTTCTTATAGGAACTGCCAGAAGATGAAAAAGAGTATTACAAAAGATTAGCAAAGGAAAGAGGTGGATTGTCTGCCCCATGTCATGCTCAAAGAAGACCTGACAGAAAGGATAATACAGGACAACTGATTTCGGTAAGTTGATTTAACATCAGTTCTGTGTTTTATTTATTTAGTATTACTCTACTTTCAAGAATTTAAGGTATGGTGCCATTGTGCTTGCTATCATGTACTCAATTTCTTTTGTAATACAAGCTTTTTTGAAGAAACCAGGTTGTATGCAACCTAATACTAAACAGCCTAAATGTTAAAAAGCTTTTAGAACTATGAGGAAAGAGCTAAGAAACTTTAGACAATTTGGACATTTGAAACTATTCCTAGCTCAATGCATTTCTGAACCAAAACAATGTAAACATGAAAATTCTTTAGATTTAGACTCGTACTGACATACCCTATTTTGTATGTTATACTATTAGTTTGCTATGTCAATGTTTTGTTTATGTTTTCACTGCAATTTTGTTCATCAAATTAAGACACTTTTAAGAAGCTTTTAGGACTGGAATGTGGCCCAGAATTAAGATACTTTTACTACTAGGCTTTGAGCTCTAGATATTAGTCCTGCATTTGTACAACTTTGCTTATTTTAAGCTAATTTATGTAGTATGATTGTTCAGAACTATCCTACTCATGGGTGTAGGGGGGCTTTAACTTTAGGAGGGCTTTGAATTTAGGGGGCTATGCACTTCCTGCCATAAAAAGGAGTAGAAAAATCTGGAGAGCAGTCAGAAAATTTTGTATTGTTCTTTTCAGAAATTTGCCTAATTGAAACAAACTTTAGGAGGGCTTTGAATTTAGGGGGCTATGCACTTCCTGCCGTAGAAAAGGAGTAGAGAAATCTGGAGAGCAGTCAGAAAATTTTGTATTGTTCTTTTAAGAAATTTGCCTAATTGAAACGGATATTGGTTCAGCTGAGGTGTTTGCAGACCCCTTCTACCCATCCCCTATACTTATGACCCTAGTCATGAATGCATCAGATGTGTCATTTATTTAGTGTTTAGTTATCCAGCAGTTGTTACTTCATTGTTGAGTTTATTTGTCAAGCTTGATTTTGATGCTTAGAATAGGGTAAATTTGGATGAAATCAAGCAACAGAGGCAATTCAAAGAGAGACTTGAAGTAGCTAGACAATGGCATCCTGGGAAAGGTATGCAAGAAATCACTATAGACCATTTCACCTTAAGCTAGTTGTTAGTATGCTTGAGTTTATCAATGCAGTATTTGCATTTGCTTTTTAGTGTTGTCCAATATCCCTTTCTCCTACTTCATAATTTCTGTCTATTTATAGAAAAATAAAAATTTGTTTTGTGTCTTATCTCCAGTCTCTGTGGGTTGTTAGAAGTAGTATTCTCTAGTTCAGCTAAGTCATTAGTAAAGTCCAACATGCTTATTGGTCTTTCACTAATTATACACTTGAGGCTTCGCCAAGTGAAACTTAGTAGTAGTTTTAATTTAATAAGTGAAGTGAGCCAATTCGATGGTGATATATTGTTAAGGTTAATTATCACTTGAGGACATGTTCTGAAAGTGTATTGTCCCACCAGCTCCATGAAAGTCCCTAAAATGCCTTTAAAGAGAGTTTTTGTCTGAAATATTGTTGGTACAATCTTTGTCCTTCTCTAAATTCAAGATACACTCTTTTCTGGTACTTTCTATAATTTAACTGTAGCACTCATTGGCATACCAGTGCTGTAATTTGCATGAGTGGCACCAGAGAATAGCTAGGGGGCTATGGCCCCCTTATTGGAACATGCTACCCCCATCAGAAGGTGAAAAATGATTTTTTAGGAAACTTGTACTCTTTTTACCATATTTTTGCCACCTTGTGGGAAGAATCAGGTCCCCACCCATCAGAGAATTTCTTGCACCACCCCTGGGAGATTTTATGAAATGCATGTTGGATTTACCAACAAAAGGAAAGGCACATAAGCTCATGCTTTAAAGTGGACATAGTGAAAATCAAGATCCTTCCCTCCCAATCATATAAGGAGGTGTCATTAGAAAATTATCTGATCTCTTGCTTGTCTTTCACCAATAATGGACAGGTTATACTTCCTTCTTTAGTGCAGCAGTGTGTTGTTTTCTTTGTAGAAGTGATTCATGAGAAGTTTTTCTTCATCTCATTCTCTGTCATGTTGGATTTACGGCATTTATCAGAGGTCGAAGAGTATGAAAAGGTTGTTCCATGTGAAGTCAGCATAGTGGAATACAGTATTGAACAAGGTCTTGAACGAGAAATCCATAAATTTATCAAGCCAGGTAGGATGTCCCTGTAGCATATTGATTAACTGAGTAGGCACTGGCATCTCTAGCAGATAATGAAAGAAGGATTGATTTTGGGCACTTGGGTGAGGACTTTCCAAATATAAACAGGAATGGCCATTGATGCACTGCATTGGAAGTATGTTGAATGAAAGTGGACAGCTATTCTATTGTTACCTTGCCTCAAACAGGCGTCTCAAACTTAATTACAAAATGGCCAGAATTTAGAATAAACTTAAGGCCATGGGCCAAACAGTATAATTATGAAGAAAATCAGATGAAGGAAGTTAGCCTGCTTGAAATATATCTGAGAAAGTTAGAATGGCACTGTGAAGTAAACATTGAGCATTAGCCAATCAGAACTTTGTATTATCTTTGCTATGTTGCACTTTATCCAAAATAAAGATTCACTTTGGGTAATTTTCAGAGGCTAGCATTTGCTTGACATTTATTGCAAAATTCGCATTTGAGAGCTTGAGATGCATTTTTTTGTTATTATTTGATTAAAAGCTTGTGGCATTGAAGAGGTACATACCATTTGAGCAAACGTTTGCAAATGTTTCTTTTCATGTAGGTGTTCTACGGTTGGGGTTCAAAGCAACTGCCATGAGCACCAGTATGTATTCAATATCATTTTATAGCCTTATTGTGGTATGTTTTCAATGGTGTTAGTACCTAGTAGTATAGACAGAAAATAAAACGCTGTTACTTTAAAACCCATAATAAATGGGGGGCATTTATTAGTTTTGGCAAATTTGAAACCATTTGTAACGATTTGGGTTCTTGTCATGATGGTGAACAGTCACCATAGTTGTAATAGTACTTTATGCCTAAGGCCTAGTCTTGTCGAAGAATTTACAATAGATAATGCCTCTTAATGTTTTTTGGTATTACGCAAATCAAAGACTGACTAATATGAATTAAACACTCTCCATATATGACATCAACTGCACGCTACAATAGAGTACGACACGTCAAGATCACAATACACTTTGGCAGGACAACACATTACCCGGAAAGTGTGTTAACTACACACAACAGGACTCCACAGGTACGCAAGACTGAAACACGCCACACGATAACTAAAGTGATACGAAATACAGCACATAACTAAAACACCAAAGTCAATACGTTACACAAGGCTTGCTGATGGATAGTGCTCACACAAGACTTTTTTATGCTTGTTCTATGTTTATCCACCTATGGAGGTTGTTGGGATGAGTCATTTGCATGATTCAGTGGATGAGCACTGCCAGCGTCATTTGCACGATTTAAGATAGCCTTGAATGGTTTGTGTCATCTTTACAGGACTATATATCAGACTTTGCTTTTTCAGGTGAAAATTCTCACAAAATTCCAATTGAAGGACTAGGTGATGAGGACGAAACATACAGCAAAATATATGATTCACTCTGTAGATTTGTGATGCATGGTAGAAGAGTCGTACCACCAGTATTTTGCAAGGTAGCCTAATTTTCTTTGTGAAATATTACTACATTTCATTTGTATTTTTTCATAACAGTTACTCTTCTTCCCTTTGTATTCTAGAGAATCAAATAGTTAGTCTGCTCGATTGTTAATGTGTTGGATTTTTCAAATCCCCCCCCACCCTTTTGCCAACCAACCTATTTATTAATTTTGAGATTTTCATGAGTGAAAATTAGTTTATTCTAAGAGTTTCACTTGACTGAAATGACGAATATCGTGTGAGTATGCAAAGCTACAGGGATGGAAAGAGGAAAAATATATGGTTTCAGACGTTTTAGGAACTGAAGTTTGGGGCTGCTGCGTTTTATAATCAAACTGAATGGCCGCAGCGGTTTCAGTATCCAGTTTTGACTCGGCTGAAATGAATTGCCTGGTGAAATAAAAAATTTTCCATTCACCAAATTGGGCTCGTCGGGCATTTTCACAATTTATCTCACGGTGTTACCGCTGGTTTGAGTATTTGTGTCGGATATTTCCGATGTCCAACGGCTATGTCCACCCCTGAAGCTAGTTTATTGAAGGTTTTCATCTGGTATATTTTCCAACCCCCTCCCCCCCCCGATTATGCGATACTTAAAAGTAGTTACGTTGGTACTGCTTTGAAATGAAAGATCGTTCAACCGAGGACAAGGAAAGATGCGAGGTTTGATTTGTGAAATTGTATCTCTAATTCATTTTATATTCAGTATGTCCTGTTAATTTGGTTATTATTGTAGTTGTACTTAATTGTTTTTTACTTCACACGGTATATAGATTTGGTTGATAAAATTAAAATGAATAAATTAATGAATGGGTGTGTGAATGATCGAGTGAATAGATGGATGGATGCACTTTCTTCTCATTTAGTACGAATATCGGATACGCAGAATTGCAAATAACCTTTAAAAACTGTTTATGGTTTTCTTTCCTTCAGGCCTCGGATGTAGAACAGACTGAGTGTGCGCTCAAGTGGCTTTCAACACATGCAAGTGAGTTGATTATACTTTCAAGTCTTGCAGTATTTGAAGTTAAAGTGCTTCCCGCGCCATTGACGCTCCAAGTGTTTAACTTTCCCACTTCATTCTCATACGTCGAGCACCAGACGAGAAGGCAGTGGGTACCATTTTTAAAGTTTTTGGTATGACAAGGCCAAGGTTCGAAGCTGCAACCTTCCGGTTGAGGCAGACGCTCTAACCACTGGCCCATCACTCCGGACTTGCAGTACTTGGTTCCCCTTTTACTTGTGAGGTTACCTCTGAATATATGTGCTCAACTTTTTGAATGCTTTCTAAATTCCTGGCTAAGTACCTATTGCCTGTATAAAATTCTTGCCTCCCCGAAGGGGAAGGTGAAGGCAGGTGCTGGCGCTCAAAGACAATGCATCTGGGTATGTGGTTGGTCAGATTAAAAAGTTGCAGCCTATCCAATCTTAGCAAAGCCACATGCGAGTCTGCACATCTGAATAAATACCATTTACCAACTGTCGCCATGTCACGCTTTGCGCACGTTTATTCAAAAGATGTAAAAGAGTAAATCCGACAATTATAGTTAAAATTTAGTACTAGAACGTGAGAATAGTATTTGGACCTGAGAATGCAAATGCTTTTCCTACGTTGTCACGACGATAAAACAGATTGAAAAGGGCTATGCATTATACCTTTTAAGGAATTTTGTTTAATTAAGACCTTTTAGGTTGTTAGTTAGTTACCATTCTCCTTGCAGGAAAACAGCCATTGTTGACAAAAGTCTACGAGTTAGAGGGTCTACTATTGGGTATAGAAAGCCACTTGATGGGTAAGAAACCTGACTTCCTAGGAGACGCAAAAGCAACATCTTATCTTAATAGAAGTGTATATGACTACGAAAAGGATACAAGGTATGTGTTTATGTGACGCAGAATTTTTTAATTTCTATACAATTTCAGTCATTTTGTGTATTTTGTTAAAGTACTTTCTCAGAAATGTTACGTGTGCTTGTAGGGTTGTAACTGCTAGCAGTGAATTGGTATTAGGGGGGATGTGAAGTACAGCGAATGCTCTACTTTATATATGCTTATTTTGAAGAACATTCTCCTACAAAACCACCCAATTCAATCGAAATTACTGTCCAAGAGCTTACTGAAGTTCAGACTTTTTCCAAATAAGTAGGTTTCACCTTTTTTGATAGAGAAAAAGGTTGCTCTTTATTTTTGGGAACTTTCTTATTTTGAAAGGAATAGACTTGGAAAAACTTATTCCATTTAGATATAGCCTGAAATACATAAAGTATGATGTTTCTTTTAATTGCTTTCAAAGATATGGTAGTTAGTAATTTTTGTCATGAATTCCCAGGTGCAAGTATCATGAAGAGCTTGATAGCAAATTCTGCAGTTTAGGAATAGTGAAGAAATGGGGGTAAGCACTTTTCACAACAAATTCAACATCTTTTTTGAGTGCAGATATCGAATCCTTTATTCTTGCTATTATTTTTATGGGGAATACTTAGATCAATTTCATTTGGCTGTTTTGTTAATTTGGTAATTATGCTGTAGTTCCTCATTCGTAATAAAGGAATAAACCTATTAGTGAATGAATGGCTGAATGAATGTGGATAATGCCTTCATGATGCATCTTCCGTTTTAATTTCAAGGTTCCTCCTTTCTGACTATCTCTGCCCAAAAGCTGATGTACAGATTACATCAAGACATTTACCGTGTATAAGCGACGACGAGATTGCGACACCTTATGTCAGCAATAATAGGAACACTGAACAGTCACAACTGCCCCATTCTCAACCCTTGCGGAGCCAAGGACCACCAATGGCCAACCAAAGACAACAGCAACAGCAACAACAGCATCCGCGCAGAAATGATTATGAGCCCGTGCAACAACAACATCGTCAGAGAGCAACAACTCCACATCAACAGCAACAGGAGCTAACAATAAACAACTCGACTGGAAACAGTAAGTAAAACGATTTTTTTCAGTTTTAGAGAGTGGTCATTAAGTATCTGTCATGGAGGGGTGGAGGCTTTTCTGAATTTTCAAATAAATTTTGAAGCCCCACCCCAAAATTCGAAAAACTGCTTGATACCCCTCAAAAAGATCTGAAATACATTTCATGCCCCCCCCCACAGAGCAAAATGTCTAGCATACAGAACTATGTGCCGTTCATACGCGTGGTCAACTGTCACTATCAGATGTAAGCACCCGCGATGGAGGCTCTGGAAAACTGTCCATTTTCCTCTATTTTTAACTTAAACTTTATCATTCCTTTTCTGAAATACCCAACAATACATAGAGCTAACTCTGTGCAATTATATAAAACAACAACAACAATGGCATGGCAGTTTAAGACCTCAGTCAATGACCCCAGTAGGGTTGTTGAAAATGGAGATGAGATGGCCTTTGTTTAACCCACAAATTTGTGTAAAAACAGTTTCGATGTCATTCATACATTTATAGATTACAGTGAACGACCAAGCAAGTCTTGTCATCTTGAAGATAGAAGAATTGTCGGTGAGTGTGGTGTGTGGGAACCCGAGTTGGAAACCTCCGTTCATTTATAGGCCTGATCATTTATTACAATTTGGTGAGACTTCGAATTAGTTACTCACAATATCGCAGTTTCTAGTACCAAAGACAAGAAAAGGATGCCTTATTTCTATGTTTAAGAGCAAAACCTCAGGGATAAAATTATCCATCATTTTCTCCTTTCCCTACTTTCACATCATAATGATAGAGGATCTGCTTTCAAGTATGTTCTTACTATTATCGTGAAATAATATCCCCAAATAGTACATGTGAACGCTCATTTTTATCAGGATGGTGACATATTAGCAATAATTTTATTGTTACTTTATATTCAACAATAGCTATTTTATCTAGCCATGTAAAATATCCTCCAAGTCTTGTAGTTTATACTCAAATTTAAACTGCATGATGTGATGCTGCACAAAAATAGACTGTTTTCATCACACCAAGATTGGAAAAGAACAGATGCATATCAGTATTTTTCTCACAGCCAAATACATATATTATGAATTATGTATATTTTGTAGTGAGAAAAACCCTGATGTACACATATTTCACAGCAAGGGTGTTCATACATAGTTGTATGTATGCCTTTTTTGATGAATGCATTATGCAAATGTAGAGGCAGATTGATGAACTGAGTTGATAGTCAAGTAGCCCTTTTCCTAGAGTGTTTGCTTTTTTGCAAAACACCCCTTTTTCTAGTTCATATGCCCTTGCGTTTGGGGTGCAATTAACCCCCTTTTTCAGAAATTTTGCAGACAAGTGGTTACACTTAACATTGGGAGTTGGCCCGCCAGGCCCTAACCCTAACCCAAACCCTATTCAAAATAGTATTTGTCGCAAGAAATAATCAATGCATTGCAGAATGCACTGAAAGTTATTATCACAACAGCAGCCTTTTAAAGAGGAGGACAAATTAAATAGTAAAGCATGATTCAAGAGGCAAAGAGACAGAAAGATCTTTAACCACAAAAGCAAGAAAATCGATTAAAGAATAGGGAGCAAGCCTTCAAAACAAAGTAAATGATGTTGTGCATTTACTCACAAGTGGTATTCTTCCATTGGATGAAGTCAACAAAGAGAAGACAGCTCAATTTATTTAGCATATTTTGAAAAATGCATGAAAATGATCCCTAGATTCTTGCAAAGTCTAAAGGATCTGAGGAAAAAAAGCTATTTTCTGTAGACAGAGAGTTACTACTTTTCCTCGGGTGCTTTAGACTTAGCAAATCATACTACACAAAATCTTAGCATCCAGCTTCAACAAGCAAAGGAAATGCCCAAAGTGAAAAAAAGAAAATTTGTAGCTAAAAGATGTCAGAAAAGTTTACTTGATTGCTTTGACATTGGAGAAAAACTTGCTAGAGGTGTTAGCACTGAAGTAGAATCATCAGATTATGACTGACACTTTAAACTATTTGACTGGATAAATTATTTGTAAAATTTTGAAATATAAATGATTTTGGTTTCATACCCCCTCCATATTTTAGCAATTTGTTTGAAACCCCTCCTTAAAATTGCATTTTTGTTGCATAACCTACTCAAATAGCCTCCTTCTCCCTACCCCCATGACAGATACTTAATGACCACTCCCTTAGTAGGGTTAAACATGATTAAGAATGTTGCTTGTAGAATGAAATTACCATATACCGCGTGTTTACTCCCATTTCAAATGCATCCAATGTTTGCCATACACGAATTGTGCCTGTGCCCATTTGTTTTTATTCAAAGCCATTTGCTTTTATTTAATAATGATATTAAATATAATAACCCTCATTTTTAGAATGCTTGTAATTTGCATTATTGTTCATTTGGTCGCTGAATCATCGTGCTAGCAGTCTTTGATAATACAGACCCGTAAAATTTGTTACATGTAGATGCATTGACAGACAAATACGGTTTCAAAACGCAGAGCAATGCAAAGTAGCATTGATCACTTCAGTGATTGCAAATTGCAAGGTAAGCAGCGTTTAACTGTCCAAAGGAATTTCATAAATGATAATAAGCGACTCTCTGCAATTTTTCTTTCCTAGGCCAAAACGGAAATAACACACGGCCCCCGTTAATTGGTAGAGGTCGTGGTTTAGCTCAAATACTTTCACAACAAAGAAAGCCGGGAGAAAAGCCCAAAGAACCTCAGAAACTTGTAGCCGGCAGGGGACGAGCGACAACATATGCACTCCAAGCCAGTGCTAGACCGTCACAAATAAATACCAATAATACTCGGACGTTCGAAGGTGCGTTAGAATCTTTTTGTTAGCTTTTATACCATTCAGTAACGTCGAAAGGTTACTTCTCAATGTTGGTTGAAATTGCTTTTCTGTCAGGCAGTTTCCAATTATAATAAATGATGCTTGGCGACTTTTGTAGGATTCCAGATAGGGTTCTGTCCCATACAACAGTGTTTCTCAAACAGTGGGCGTGGATCTCAAGGGGGCGTGATGCAGTGCTAGAGGTAACGTGTATGACCCCGGAGAAAGGGATATACATATCCAGTCATGATTGATAATGGCCTTATTTATAGCGAGTGGCGGCGGGATAGTTTCTCTTTCCATGGAGGGTCTTGCAGAAATTGTTGAGAAGCACTGCTATTCATTGATGTCTTTTATGGGGGTGTGGGTGATTTTTACACCCCCAACATATATGAAACAGGGTTGCCAACTCTAATAAGACCATACGGCCAAACCCATGAAAACTCACGGCCAAATTCTGCCAAACCAATGCAATTTATGAAACAATGAAGGATCACGTGACATAAAACCCATGGACGGTGCTAAAAGAATTTCCTACGTTATTGGAATTCATTTCGTTTAAACTAAATTTGTTCAACCTCGTCATTCCACGAATGAAGGAGCTGCTTTCGAAAGAGAATGTGTACGAGAGATAATTATGGTAATGATGATGATGTTGATTGTCTGACCTCAGTGTCAATCCCAGGGCTCAGGAGAGGCCTAACGAGAAAAAAAGGAAATGAGGAAAGTCCTACATAACTTTGCTGGGATCCCCCCCCAGGATGAAAACGGAATCAGTTTAGATTTAGTATGTACTTTGCTCTAACTACTTTCTATCGATTTTACTTTTTCTTATTAGTGTAAATCGACAAAATTCCCTGTGCGGCCAAAATGCTTGGCCCTCAAGAGATACTTTATCACGGCCATGACAATGGTAAAATGGACAGATTTTAGACATCTGGCCGTGAGGAAGGCCAGTTCGCAACCCTGGTTTAAATTTGCAAGAACGCTGGCCAAAGTTTGGTCGTGCTACAGGAGGTTTAGCATCCCATTGTGTTAGTGATGGCTTGCTTGTCACTGTTGCGTATGTGAAAGTAAGGCAAAGAATGGCAAAGGTAATATAGGGCTGCAAATTAAGATCACGAACTGATAATCGCGTTTACTTTCCAATCAAAGCTAACAGGAAGAAGAGAAGCTAGTTGCGTTTCATTTTATTACAAAACTGGCCTAAGATACTTAGGTTCCTGATGTTGTGAAGCGCTGTTTATAGTATGTTACTCCTTTATGTCTTAAATTTATTTACTTTTAAATTTTCTTTAGGGTCTTCGGCTCAACCTAAGCCCTCTGGAATTGATGCGAAGGCAGATCGTTTTGCACTGTTTAACACCGCACCTCCAGCTTCGCTTGCGCCGAAACCTCCATCGGCATGGAAGGTAGCCTAATTGATCAAATGACGTCTGGATGCTGCACTTACGACCTTGCTACAGACATTAACTGTGATCTAGAAATGGTAGACGTGATCAGATTTCACATGTAAATTCAGAGTACGAGTGTTTGTTTTGCATGACACGCCAGGGGGCACGTTGACACGTTTTTCGGGGGTGTCTATGACTTTGCCCCCCCCATCGATTGGCCTCCACTGGTGTGTAAGAGTCCTTTTGGCATTTTCAAGTGTTGCAAAAGTTCTTGGGGCTGACTTTGAAGCAAGAATAAGCATCATTTTAAGAAAGTTCCCAAAGACCATTGATTTTCTGAAAATATACCCAAACAGAAGTTTGTATATTGTTACGCCCCCACGGCTCGAAATGTATTAAGCTATGAATTGTCGTTTTGTGCCAGTCTTTTACTTTTTACTCAATAGATTTTGATTTGCAGTTTTGTTGTTCTTTTACTGAATTTTAGTTGAATTCATTTTGTATAAATACTCATAAATTGTTTTAATAGCATATGTCTTTTCGTCTATTGGGTTTATATCGTGCAAAGGTAGGGTTACATGGATAGGTTTATGATCTTCAAAATAGTCCTTCATATTTGGCTTCACGAAGTTAATTGTTGCAAATTGCACTAAGTAGAAATCGATTTTCGTAGCCAGTAAAAAAACAAAACGTCGTGCTCAATTTTATTGCAATTCAGCAATGCCCCTTTCTACATGCTAATGAAGTATGTGACAATATCTTGCAAGATATGCAGTACATGCAAACTTGGACGCTCTTTGCGACATATCGTATAGTGACAAAGTATAGTAGAACAGAAGTCAAGTATATCAAATAAGTTTGATGAAGGCCTGGGGACTTTAAAATGGTCATTTACCTTTTGTATTTCAAACTCAACCGCACACAGAGATGGAAACACCCATATCCATGTCTTTATTGTTTATGTTTTCAGTATCTACCATATACATAGTCGCAGTGGGCATTTTCGATATGAAGTTAAGCACTGTGATTGTTGTCGTTTTACTGGATTTCCGTGTAATGATCAAAATGCGAATTCCATTTATCACATTTTGAGGGGCCCACTTGAAATGCTCCTGTAGCCCTAGTAGGCCAGTGCACCCCCGGTAGAAGCATTTAATGAGCATTAAGTGCTCAGGTGGCCTACACTTCCTTGAAATAATGACATTGTTAGGAATTATTTAGTTTTATTTGTACGGGTCATATATTCACTTGCAGAGATGCCAGAATAGGGAGAAACAGGGGCAGTTGCCCCTCATGTCCTATTGGAACGGGGCAAGAATGCCCTTTTCATCAAATGGTTTTTTCAAAAAATTAGATCAGGGAAGTACACCCCCGCCATCAAAGTATCACAATGGTTTTATCTTATTACTTACCATGATGTAGTATCACATCTTTTATCACACGCCCTTGTTTTGAAATAGTAGGATGGCCACTTCCTTGCAATCAAGTTGGGTGTGGCCACTAAGAGGCATAGTCATTACTAGGGCGTAACTTGGTGCCCCACAGAAGAAACATACTCCTTTGCCCTGATTTGCTTCCAGCATGCCTGTTCACTTGACATAAGCACTCGTTTTAACATTCTCTTACAAATAAATCCCTTTCTTATTTATACGATGTGTCTCCTGTTTTTTGCATGCGGAAGTAATTCGTCTCATGCCAGTATATCTGCAACATTAAACTATATAGTTCAATGATGCTGCAATATAATGCCGCAGCTCAATGTTGCAGTGGAAGGTGTGTTTTCTATTTTATTAGAAACTTGTTTATAAGAAACTAGTATTGGGCTAGCCAAAATGTATGAATCTCTAGTACTATACTCCATAGAAATGTAGAAATATTAAATGGTGAAAACTTTTCTGAAAAGTTGCTATATGTTTTTGTTAGTTTGATATTTGTTTGGAAAAGATTATAGCTTTTGATTTTGGTCTGTTTGAGATTTCCTGTGATGATCAACACTTATATCCATCAAAAATCCTCAGCTTCCAAACAGTAAGGCAATTTTTGGTCTCAAGAATAAGAAGCCAAGTAACTTTAGTACTAATATGCTGAAATTTCCTTGCCAATTTAAGACACTTTTAGCACTAGGTGAGAATCCAAGTTTCCTATAAAACAAAGATGTGTAGTTTTGCTTGTTTGATGATTCAGGAGCACCTTCACAAGCAAAGAGGCAACTCTTTAAGTGATAAAGGGGCACTCTCCCATTGATGTTGAGAAAAGTGCCTTCTCTATGTCTATGCCCATAATACACTATGAAAGATTGTGCAGAAAGGAGTGAACACTGTATCATTACTACATCTCAGAGATGAACTACAACCAAAATTTTAAAATAGTTTTGTGGTCTGAGTTTGATATTTCATTGGCCAACATTTTCTCTGTGGTGTGGTTCATTGAAGTCAATGTCAGGACCAACAGACACAATCCGTAATGGGTTTATGGTCTCATGGCTTTCCTGAAAAAAGGAAGAGAAGCTTGTTTCATTCATAGAAACAGTATCACAGAAGATTTAAGACCTCAGCATTCACCAAATTTTAATGCTAATAATCAGCCTGGCTGTAGGGGTCAGGGGAACATGTGCCCCCTTCATAACACTAAGAGGAAACAAAGCAATATTTTTCAGTGAGGTCTGGGGCACCAAATTGAGGCCTGAGGGGAGCTGATATCATGAAGTGCCACGCCTATACAACAGTATCCCAGCATGCTACAACAATCCACCACAACATACTTTGGTATTTTTATGAGATCACTCATATATTATGTATTCTGGGATATTTCTATAGCAGGTTAGGAGTCTCATACATCTTCATCATCCTAGGTATTTGGAGTCAAATTTAAAAAAATAACAAAAGACTACACAGATGCTGCATACCATATAGTGGTGCTTTATGTGAAACATATTCACTGTCTCTCCAATCCCTTTGTACTGAAACAAGTCTTTGGTGTATCCAAGAATGTTTGGATAATCTGTGATTCTTTTCTTGTTACACTGAAAAGAAAATAGCAATTTTACATTAGGGACAATGGAAGTAGGGCATGAGGGGCCAATAGGAGCAAAAGGGCACTTGCACCTTTCTGGGCCACCGTCTAGCATAGGTACCTCTCTCAGACATTTTCATTTTTTCCTTTAGTAGGGGCTATATTACTCACAATAATACAAGTAGCTCCCTCCTCTAATCACATATAGCTTATTCATATATCTTATTTGATCTCAATTGTATCATATCACTGTCTGAAAAGGATTATATAGCATTTTAAAAAGGGAACTTTTGCTCCCCCAAGTGAAAGGAGGGACACTTGTTCCCCTCTGCCCCTCTCCTGCATCCTTGATTTATATTACTACTGTAAATTACATAATATGTACTTTGTATTCCCTAAAAAACTAAATTATTCATACCACAATATATATAAGTTAGCTAGACATATTTGAATCCAAAGAAGACAAGAAGTAGAACTTTTTAGGCATCCATGGGAAATCAAATGGTAGATGGGAGATTATTTAAATGACATGCTCTCAGAAATGATTAGGGAAATACTCTCCAAATGCATATCAGGCTCAAGCTGTCCACAGCCAAAAGTAAGAAAGCCCATAATCTTATCACGTGTAGCAGTTCCAACTGAAAACAACCAGGTTTCATCTTTCCTTGATTTGTAGGTCTCATGTTAGAAGATCTGGTATGATAAAAGACATCTGATACTGAAATGAAACTAAATCCTATGAGTAAAACCATTCCATACTTCTTTTAAAGTCATTTTGAACTTACCTTGAAGTGGCCATGATAGACATGATCAAATCTGATCAAAGTTGTGAATAATCGGACATCAGCTTCTGTCACTTGCTCCCCAGTCAAATACCGTTTAGAACTGAGAATGGATTCCACCTATAAAGTGCAAACAAAACATATAAAGAATGTTGAAAATTTTTAAATAGTCCGAGTTTTCATAACCAGTCAGTCAATGAGCTGAAATGCATATAATCCAATGTCTAATAGAAAATCAAGACTTCAGTGGTTCCAAATGCACAAAATAACACCAAAGGCCATGACAAATGAAAAATTTTGATACCATCTCAAACTTTAACAGGGCAAAGGAATGGAATCAAATTGGGCAATTGTATGAAAGTGCCTAATAGTAGGGGAGTCCCTAATAGCATATTTCTTAAAATTTCACCACCCATTTCCATCTATTAACACCCCCCACAACTAAGCAATTTTGAAAAAGATCTAACCCCCAAGCAAGGAAATCAAAACACAAAAGGGGTAGAACTGTCCATCTGCATGTTACTTTTGCTTGGAGTGAATTGTCCTTGATAAATTAAATGAAGATCAACAGCTGCTAATCTACTTCACCTAATTGCAATATAGGTTCCCCATACTGTAAATTGAACAATGACCCCCCCCCCA
>OLMO02000231.1:21164115-21210730 GCA_900291935.2 Cassiopea xamachana
TACATGGCTCGTGCTTTAGCAAAAAAGCAAACGTACCAGCTGTTAGGGTGTTTTCAGTAGGCATTTCGACAACTTGAAAAGGGAATGCAAACTCTGCAAACGTGCTTTATATGCGTGAATACTACTTGCTAACTACACTAGTAACACAAGAAGCTAGAAAGGGAAATGCGCAAATCATCGATGTCGATTGGCACTGATAACGTATGCAAATTAATAATGAGTAATTTGATGATGATGATGATGATGATGATGATGATGATGATGATGATGATGATGATGATGATGATGATGATGATGGTGATGATGTTGATGATGTTGATGATGATGATAATGATCATGATGATAATGATGATCATGATGATGACGATGATGATAATGATGATAATGATGGAAATGATGCAATAGAAAAACCTTTGCTGAATGAGGTGATAAAAGATACTACAGCAATTCTCAAGATACTTCGACAATCAAAAGCGGGAGGACCAATGGCTGACATTGTGACAATTGTTGGGGAGGTGAGGTGCAAAAGCCTCTTGAATGGTGTATTATGGGGCCATTCAATTAGTACGTACGCACGAAGGGGGGAGGGGGTCGAGTAAAAGCGTATGCCATGGGTACAAGCGGGAGGTGGAGCTGACATATCTAAGTACGTACACAAAAAAGTCCCTTTTATCATACATTGGTGTCTATGGCGATGACTTTCATTGCTGTGCTAAAAAGCACTTGCTATGATTATTTTCCTGTCTCTCAAATTTTCTACAGTTTTTTCTTTATTAACTTATTGGATATTTGAAAGCTTTCCAATTAGAGATGGGGGGAAATAGATGGGAAAGAGTACGTACGCAATGGGGGGTCGTAGTAAGCTTACGTGTGCATACGATGGGGGGAGGGGGTAAAATTTTTGCTACTTTGGTGCGTACGTACTAATTGAATGACCCCAATATGAAATCATGCAGCAAATGAAATCTGGAAAGAGTGCATCTGGTTAGAGAGAAAGTATTATTGGGGGCCAGTAACCCCTCACTTCCACTCCCCACCTTCCTCAAGCGTCCACTACCAGGGAAGGCCACAACAAGATTGGCTGGAAACAACACAACAAAGAGAAAATTAATGACCAGAAATAAAGAAAAATCAAGGAAAAAAGAAAACGTCAAACTAGTACCTGTCATAACAGTCACCATGTTTACCAATGGGAACATCAAATTCCACCTGATCGTATGCATCATATGGCTGAGACTTTCGCAAGTCCCATTTCACACCTGATCCCCGCAGCATGACTCCTCTGAGATCAAAAGATTGTTAAAATATAAATCGTGATAATAACAACACTTGTAGTTATGCTAACAAATGTAGAAGCGATAGTGAGCATAGGACATAACATGACAGGATAACAGTAGCCCAACATTGCAAAAGTTAGCAAACGAAATCAATCCAGTGCTCAAAATCTAAGAGCAGTGCTCAAAATCTTATCATTAAGTCGGAAAAATCCATGCCAAAATAACACAATTTTTCAGCCTATTGTTTTATTTTTTTGTATGCACTGAAATCAAAAGTAGATATGAGTCAGACGTAAAGCGTACATTTCTATATCTTGGGAACAGCAAACACTTGGAATTGAAAAAACTGCCATGATTATAGCAAGTCAAATTCCACCCGTTATCATAAAAACAGAAAGATGATCCATAGCTGTAAGATGGTTACAAGAATTTGAATTCAAAACATGGAGAATCTGGGCATTAACTCTAAAAGCAAAAGAAGAAAGTCTAGAATCCTCTGCTTTGAAAGCAAGATCGCTACATGCACATAGCCACTGTCACATAAACATTGTGACATTGCAATCAGGTAGTAGGGATTGCTGGATACCCTCCAAATGTGCAGCAATGTGGTACAATGTTCAATGCATTCAGAATGTAGGATGGAATTGAATGGAGAGGTTCTATTTGAAATAGATTGTCCATTTCATAGCCATGAATGCTGTTACTAGATCAAAGCAGGCAACACCATTGGGCAGATATAAATGCTCTTTGTCAAGTTGCTTAAATCTTTTTAGCTATTGTAATATAGATGTAATATAGAGACTTCAATTTATTTTATGGTATGGTTTTTAAGCATAATTCATTTACTCTTTTGTGCTTAATTGTAGGGGGGTCATATTGCACTTTTTGAAATTCTTCACCGCTCATAGCATTTTATAATGACATCCCATTAAAAAAATTTTTCCCATTATTTATGAGTCATTTTCATCCCATTATTGATGAGCCAACTCTCCATCAAGCACTTCGCAACACTTGACTCCATCCATTTTTCACTTAACACCATCTGGTGGGATCATCAACTCTTCTACTTCCTTCTGGATTGTTGCAATTTTCCAGGTAGGTCATTTTATTACACCACTTCACTTTATGAAAATCTAGAAAAATATTCACCCTCCTGCTAATTCGACCCCCTTACAATTAAGCACAAAAGAGCAATAGCAAATAATTTTCATATATTGTGAGGGTCCCTTGAAAATCAGCTCTGTTGAAGAGGAGCCTTGCACATCAAATGAAATGACTAGGATGACAAAAGCCCGAAGACTAAGGAGCAGTTGATGAGAAGCTTCAGCTGTGCAAGGTACTGATTGCATTACAAAATACTTACGAGAATCCATAGGTCAAGGCGTCTTGAAGAGTCACTACACCAATGTCAACCAAACGTTGCTTCCATATTCTGTTAGCTGTCAACATCTATCAAACAAAAGCGACTTGTTCAAACAAAGATATGACGACAACGTAAAACGATACTGAAGCAAATTGCTACGTCAGATGTAAGCTACAAAAATAACGGTTACATAAAATACTTTTACAATATTACGAAATAGGAATGGGTGAAGCACAGTTGTCCTGTACTGTCAATAGGTCTGCCCATTTATCTAGACAACTCTAAAAAATACTCAAAATTTAAGCTGAATTTGAGTATCAAATAAGAAAACGTTCTATAATATTGTTTATCCCTGATTTTTTCACAATTGAAAGTTTCGCATGCCATTACTTCTTACCTCTTCAAGCTCGTCTATTCTTTGCCCATACTTCCCAAGCCAGTCATATATATCATCCATCAGGCCCAACGGTAAATCCTGGTAATATGACAAATCAAATGGGAGTTTAATAACAAAGCTCAATTCAATAACAGCCTTAAAGTCAAAACATACTACCATAAAATAGCTTAAAGAACATATCAGCCACTGTGAGACTGCTCCACTGACACAATACAAATTGTAATATATATATATATATATATATATATATATATATATATATATATATATATATATATATATATATATATATATATATATATATATATATATATATATATATATATATATATATATATATATATATATATATAAATAGATATATATATATATAAACATAAATATTTATTTATAGGCATACATATATATACACACACAAATATATATATATATATATATATATATATATATATATTATATATATATATTATATATATATATATAATGTATATATAACACCATAAAATAAACAAATGAACTAATATCAATATAAAGACAGATAGGGACAAAAGACAACAGTGGCCAATACAGAAGTAAAAGATTGAAGGTGATATAGTATATAATAAAATTCAAAAGATAAAGCAGCAGTGATGAGGCTTTATCAAGAGTTCATGTAGTGAAAATGAAGCAAAACAAACTAATCAGAGTAGTGAAGCCAAAAGATACCTGTGTTACACCACCAGGCCGTACATACGCCGCATGAAGTCTTGCACCAGAAACCCTCTCGTAAAATTCCATTAGCTAAAAAGCAACACTCTTGCTCATAACTCCTGCTATGTGCTATCAAAAGTTATACATCAGCTGTCACTTATGATACTATTTTCAAAATAGTGTTCACTTTTTAGCAGAGGTGCCATGCACCTATAACATCCACATTAAGGGGAAGGGTCCATCAAAATGACCTGAAATTCGGGGTGGCTGTTGATAGTGTCAAAAGGGGGAGAAGATTCCAACACTAATGTTTGGGCATCCACATCTTTTTGTCACTTTTCCCTTACAAAATTTCTCTTGTGCTTACTGTTGCTACACCTAATACACCTCTCTTGCATTCTAACATATGTTTTTCATTGATTGAGTCATTTAAATGAGAAAGTTGCTATGAAATTGGAAACTTGCACAAAGGTCAACATATGGAGTGGTTTCATTTGTGTCACCTCTGCTATTCTGTATAAACACCTGTAGCCTTCTAAGGCCCGCTAACAATCCTTTACAATGACTCAATGACAAACTGTTTTCTCCAATGCTAGACTTCTATGTGCATATATCAGAATTGTAGAGATGAAAAAATTGGACCCAAGGAAGGGAGATCCTACAATTTGGCATTATTGGATGTCTGGGAGGGGGGTTAATTCTCAGCACTATTGTGTTGATGCTAAGAATGTGTTATACTATGTGGTGCTCAGCCTTATCCATCCTTATCAACAGCAAAATGTTGCCCTGATAACTACTTAAAAACCCCTCAGGATATTGCAAGTGCAAGTATCTTTATGCTTTTGTTCTTCATAGTTTAAAATACCCTCAATTAAGTCCATATGATTCCTTCAGGCAATCTCAACCATAGTATAGTTCTAGTAAATACCATCTTTAAATCAGATTACTCTGATGAAGTCCAAATTAAGCCATCACCAAATCAAACAAGATAAAGTTGCTAGAGGAAGTTATAAATTAAAATGATGCATACTTTTTCTCTCTCTTCAAATAACCAAAACAATGGAGTAAAAGCACCAACATCTACTGCATGAGTTGTTATTGCCAAGATATGGTTGAGAATCCTTGTTATTTCCCCAAACATAACTGAAATATCAACACAAATGTGTCTCTAATGCAATTCAATTTACAGAAAAAATGACAAAATGATATAAATCATATGCATAAAATGGTATCATTTGCATATCAACTATTTGCAAATGATATAATATATTAAGATATATTAATATATTAAGAGATTCTAGCATTTTCAACATTGTGTATTTAAATTTTAAATCAACATCAACAGGTATACCTAACATTGGAATTGCTTAGAACATGCATCATCATTGTAGAGCCCATCCTGATTAAGAGTATTATTGCCACTTCAAAACTGAGGCACAACTGTCCTAATACCAATGATATATTCCAAGGGGCAAATATTTGGAGAAGAGCAAGTTTCATAGTAAGGTACCAACCAAAATACAAGACAGTCAATCACTATTTTCCATCAAGTCAGAGTGCAAGTATAGTAATTTCTATGATGAACACCCATATCTATTTATACAATCACTGTTACATCAATGCTTTTATCAAACTGCCCTTAATCTGAAGGAAGCAAACCCTTCATTGATAACAATAAAATTACACTACTAAAGAAGCAAGCCTGCTAAATTTGAATACCATAACATGAGCTAAAAATTCAACCAGAATACCTCTTATCCACTTAGCTCTTTCTGGGATTTCAATGTTTAGGAGCTTCTCAACAGCTAATGAGAAGCACTGTTCATTTGTCATCATTGACACATAATCCAATCTGTCAAAGTATGGCAAGGCCTTGGAAGAGAAGCAAACATCAGGTAATGCATGCAAATCTATTATAGAGGGAAACATGTGTTTTGTGCAAGTCATGCAGGGACTCATTCTCATCAAGGTTATAAATCCCTTTGAGCCATCTAATCAAAGAATACTAATTGTTTTCTCACAATACAAACTGGAAATAACTCAGCCTTGCCAAACTATGATTGAAAAAGTTATGATTCAAAAATTATGACAATTCGTGTACTTGCTTTAGGCTCAAAAGAAAGCAGCCATAATTGGAATTACAATACAGAGTTAATAAAACTAATCTACTCTCACTGCTTACTCTCTATGGTATTCCTGGAAATAAAATGAACATATCTTTTTTCAACATTAAAATTGGCAGCATTACACTTGTTAGGGTTTCTTAAGGAGGAACTCTCCTACTAGTTTGAAAACTAATGCAAGGAGAGCACCCCCTGTATTGTAATCACTTTGTGCAACAATAACAGATGTAAAATTCAAATATACCTAGTTCTGGATAATTCAAATTTACTTAGGGTTCTGAAAACATTTATGCTTATGTTTCTGATCCAGGAATATAGTGTATCATATACACTAAATGTGATGGTGACTAAGCAAAAGCAACATGAGCTAGTAGAATTTGTAGCATATTTTTACCTGAAGGTAAGTCTTATACTCTATAAGTTTTTCTGTTCCTCTGTGTAGCAGGCCAACATGTGGATCTGCTCTTTCCACAACCTGAAAGAGAAGATAATCATAGGCTGAAAAGCATATCAACAAACACAGTTCTTTACTCCCTCATTTTGGAGAGTGGGTATTCTGAACACACCCAGGACATAGTATGTCAAATTAACAATAAATTTCAATAATAGTAAAATGGCAAGAAAAACATATTGAAAACATGTTAACACATTTTAATACACAAATACAAATCAACAAAAACATGCCTACACAACAGACAAATAAAAATGGACTGCATGATATGGAGGAAGCTTGTGTACTAGGAAGTCAAAATAGTAAAAGAACAACAGATTCAAAACAAATCAAAGCTTGTAGCACCTTCTAGATGACAGCATGGATTAAAGAAGTAAAATTAAAGAAACAAACCTCTCCATTCAGCTCAAGAACAAGACGTAATACTCCATGAGCTGCAGGATGCTGTGGTCCAAAGTTAAGAGTGATATTTGTCACACCCTTTTCAATAATAATTTCTAAATAACAAGATATATGCAAATAAGATATATAAACACAATCTTACACATAGTTTATAGATAGTTGATTCCAAGGATAACAAGAATGAGAGACATTTCCAATGACTACATTTCCAATCTTCAGTTCAGCATAAATTTTGATACATTAGACTTTAAAAGGTATTACAGTGACTTGAATGATGACATCAATGGTGACTTAGAAGATAAATTTCCACTCTGGCAAGAGTCATCATCAGCAATCATGATAAACGGGACAGGGCCACTTAGGCTCATTCCAACCTAACAACCCACAATACAAGGCTGGCAATACTATTAAGCATGGAAAGTTGATGGATACTCAGCTATTTAGAATATAAATACAGTGCATTAATTTCAATATATACTCTACTAATTCATACTTAACTTGAGGAACAAACTTAATAAAATGCAGGCCATCATGTGGCACTAAGGTACATCTTAGTCAATTGACAGAAATAAATTACAGGTCTATGGGATTGAAGGGCTCTTCCAGAACTTAGTTTTTCAATAAGCTAAGAGCACAAACCTTCATTATCCCATTTTGAAGTTACTTCATCAGGATACAAGACAGCTCCAGCCATTTCTCCAAGTTCTCCAGGTAATTTGGGCTTTTCAAGCTGTTTCAGCACTTCATCTTTTGGCACATGTTGTATAGACCTGCAGTAAATTTTATAGATATTAATTGTTAGCACATTAATAGTAATAAAACCAAATAGTGCTGGCACTGTTGGTTTTACTAATATTAATGTGCTCACAATCAACAAATTTTGAAAGGATTTGAACAATCATGACAAACTCTTGCAGAGCAAAAAAATACAAAGCTTTCTACCCCAAAAAGTAAAACTAAATTTTGATCCAAGACCTTGGCAAATAGTATCCAAATTTTTCATGCATCAAAAGACTTCTAAATCTATCAAAACAGAATATTTGAAACCATATCTTCAGGGAGTCTGTGCACCGCTTGCCCCAAAAGCACACATGAATCAAGAGTTGTCAAGGTAGAAGCATTCATTGGCAACAAAAAAGCAATTGCTGCTTTTTTACATTTTGCAAGAGTAGTCTGTTCAGTATGAAATCAGGGCGGGTCACATTAAATATGCGACATAAAAAATCCTGATTTTGTTGTACTCCAGTATATTTCCCAACTACCAAGGTGCATTCCATGCACATAAGCCCAAAGATTTCTGGTGTGGAGTTTGCTCTGCTGTCAGCATAGTGGCATGGAAATGGCCTAAACAACAATCTTTGGCAAACTGGTGTCATAAAATGCAAATCTCAGTGCTCAGTTCTTTTGATCTTTGCACCTAAAGTGTACACCACCCTTCAGCATTGACATATGCCTGAGCTAGCATGATTAGCTTTGTTGTTGAGATTTTCAGTCATGCAATGTTTGCTATGAATTTGTAGTTATAATGTAATTTTGTATTGTCATTATTTATGAAATGAACTATGCTTGTGCCCCCAGGTTCCCATTTTAACAAAATATAATAAGCAAAAGACTAGATTGGTGAAAAAATGCTTGACCCATTGGTGCAAATGTGTGGCATACAAAACTGATTTCACATTTGGACTCTATGACAACCAGTCTGCATAGTATGGCACTTTGGGTGAGATCTCCAGTGTGCAAGGCAACTTGTCCACTTTTCTGGTGTGCTGGTGTACAACAAAAATTTTTTCTGGAGCATTGCAATCCCCAACAAAGCAGTTGGCTCTTGCAAAGGAGTGAAATATTTCAAGTCCTTGAGAGTGCGAAGTGACCTGTTGCAAATTAATTTGTTAACACTGCCCCATAAAAACCAGAACATAGAATACTATAACCCATATGATCAGATTAATCACTCTGTATGGATGAGAAGGAGTAAAACACAAAGGTCATTGGTCCTGGCTTCTTATGTAATTGGCCCATAGTATTTGGTAACGTTTATGGTCACTACCTGTTCTTGTCATTTTCACCACCACCTATGATGAGAAATTTGCTCCTCAAGGATCCCCAGCTAGGTAATATGGTTGACACATAAATAGAAAATCTGAAGCTTTAAAAAGAATGCAAAGCAAGAATCATTCTTGTATCCTGTCTTGTGCTATGAAGACTGATAACATATGCAGGGGCCTAAGTACCAGGGTGTGTATGGGTGTGACACCCCCAAACATATAAAACAATGTAGTTTGCAGGGTAATTGAATCTTTTTGCAGGGTAATAAAGTTATCCAAGAATCATGCCATATGTGCATTCCAGTGCCTGTTCTGGAATGGAATATCTTTCCTTCAGCACACTGGTTTTAGATTTTGTGTCTAGTGTTGGACTGTGGCATAAAACAGCAAAAGGAAAGATCAGAGTAGCATGTTTGTCTTTCAGTCAATGATGATAGCAATTGCTATCCTATGCTCTAAAGGGCATTTTCTCTAAAGAGCACTGAGGGACAAGCCCTCAATCCCATCTTTCTCCCACTCCTCTTCTAAAGTAGCCCTATAGTCATAGACTGATTTATCAGGGGGTATAAGGGGTATGACACCCATAAAAATCTTGCTCCAAATGGTAAATTCTACATCATTTGGTAATTGAAACAGACATGAAATACTGAGATAGGATTCAATGTACTGAACCAACTAATCTTAAAAAGATTGAAATTTGTATTCCTTCTCTGGCTAGAGATTAAGGATGAACATATTGTTTGTCCTACCTCCCAAAATGTTGTTTTCCTGCATTTTAGAGGGAGTGCACTCAAACATGTTTTTGCTCACTCTGCTAATGAGTTCACATTTTCTTTTCTTCTAGGTCAATGGTATGTTTCATTACAACATTCCCAATCCCCACATATATTATTGCAATTGTGGGCTTGCATGCTTCCGATTCAAAGAAATTTTCAAATGGCATAAGTGTACATGCAGGCAAATTTTTCACTCTAGAAATTTTTATCGGATTATTTTCATTGCCTTAAACTTCCATGTTCCCTGCTTCTTCTACTGCAATCAGTGTGCTTTCATGATATGTTCTTTTACCATCAGTTATGCTCAGGGCTGCACAATACCTCTTCACTGATAAAAATTCACTCTACAATTTCAAGACAACGTAAAGACTGTACTGAAATATGATCGTGCATAACAATCTAGAAACATCCTAGACTGTTAAGCACGATATACTCGATATTTCTGACTAAAGGTGCTTTAAAATTAAGGCCACGTCCATGCACGTTTCCAATACTGGCCACGCTCTAAACCTCGCTGGTTTGCAGGAGCTGAAGAGCAAAAATATCTCCGGTGTGCACATGCCATACTTTGCAGACTGGTATGAGAAGAGTATTAAGTTGTGTAACTTCGCTATAATCCTAATACTTCAGCAACTATCTGCAAGAATTAGCTAGCATACACTAAAGTAAAAAACTTCACTTCATACCTTGAAGATATAAGAGGTAAGGCATTGCGTAGGTACAACTTTCGTGGAGCAAACCTACTGACACTTCTCGCAAGTGCACTAACTGCAGTCGCCATATTGTCTCCCTGGGCCAAGCATTAACCTCGTTTTCAATAAGATCCTGATTGCAAGCAGCCTCTCCTTAGTGCTTTTGCAAAACAGTTGATTTACTGTTGATTTGAACTATAATTTGAAAAGTGAAAAGAAAACAGAGAATCAAGATTGTGTAAGTATCAAATCTGGAGAAGAAGTGTGAAATCTCATTTTAATGACATGCTTTGATGCTTCAGAATAGTCAGCAATGCAGCAAATACATCCTCCTGCAGTATCACATTTATGGTTTTGAAAGGGCAAAGATTGCTTTACCACAGTCAACCCTTTGTCAACTGACCTAGCTCCTCTGCTATGACTGCCCTGTCAAAGAAAAATTACCTCTTACTATGATACTTCACAAGATAATGTGCAGAATGTATGTATAAAGTTTGTTTCTGTTAATTATATGCACTCATAGTTGATGAAACAGTACTTGAAAATGGAAGCAATTAGTCCTACAAGGAATAATAAAACCATTCAACTTGTGAAAGGAGATTCCAAAGTCAGGCCTCATGAAGCAGCTGTTTCTACAGAAACCCTTATTTATCTAAATATTCTAAATCAAACATGGTTATATGTCACAAGCCAGCTAGATTCTGAGCCCCACCAAAGACAAACAGAAGGACAAAACAACCACCCCAAAATGATGCTATGCTTTTTAGAAGCTGGATATGATGTGTTCTGTGAAAAGCATGTTGCATTTGTGTCACAGGAAGCAGCATTCAATATATTATTCCCTGACATTGATGCATTCAGCAAATTCAAGGAAGGAAAGAAGGTAACAGTTTGCTTGCATTCAACTGAAAATGTTTTCCATGGACCTTCAGTAGCAGATAAAGTCACAATATCAGCTATAAGATCTCCACTGTTATCTAGCATTTCTGACAGTTATGATAGATCTTTAAGGGCTCATTTTAGGCAAAAAAGATATTTGGTTCTCAACCAGGTTTTTTCTGTCCCATATAAAGATGAAAGGAAGGCAGACAATGGCAATATAAATGATGCACACCTTTGGTTTAAGGTTACACATATACAAGACAAGAAAGGAGTGGTTGATGTAGCTTGGGTTTCCACAGAATACACCATGATGTCTGAAGTTGGTAGCAGAAATTCATTTATTCCATGTAAAGAATTATATAGTGTTCATTGTAGACTTATAGGAGGATTGCAAGATGAGTTTGAAATTGCTAGAAGCTACTGTTTGCCAATGGCAAATAACATTTCTGATTACTCTGCTATATCACTTTTGCTACATGGTCCAGCAGCTTCTGGCAAAAGGTGCTTAGCAATGATGATATCAAATTTTCTATGCCTTCATTTTTATGAGATTAACTGTTTTGACCTTGTTGGAGAGTCACTAGCAGCAGTTGAGCAGCACATTAAAAGCATGTTTGAAAAAGCCAGATACTGTTCTCCATGTTTATTTCTGTTGAAGAATATCCATGCATTTTGTATGGGACAAGGTGATGATGGTGATGAACCTAGACTGATAAGGTGCCTTTCTGAGTGCCTTGAAGGGTTTTCTTCAAAAGATAAGGTGTTAACTGTAGCTACAACAAACTGCTTTAGTCAAATAAGTTCAGGTGTCACTCGTTTGTTCACATATCAAATTGAGATTGAACCACCTTGTGAAGAAATAAGGTTGAAACTGATGAGAGTATTGCTAGGAGGTGAGGAGCAAGGTGACTGTAACCTTGAAGTGGTAAGTAAGCAAACTGCTGGTATGGTTGTCGGAGATTTGCAGTCTCTGATATCAGAAGCATTGAAAAATGCTCATATGCGCACTTGTGATTCAGAAAAGAGTGGAAAGAAGTCTACTATTAACCAACAAGACATTGAAAGTGCTCTGGAAAAAATTCATTTAGAGTATAAGGAAATGCTAGGAATGCCTGATATTCCTCAGATTTCATGGAGTGACGTAGGAGGTCTTGCCAATGTAAAGGCAGAAATAGTTGACACCATAAAGCTGCCGATGCAATGCCCAGAGCTCATTTCCAAAGGTCTTCAGAGGTCAGGACTCTTACTGTATGGCCCTCCAGGATGCGGAAAAACCCTTTTAGCAAAAGCAGTAGCTACTGAATTCACGTTGAATTTCTTTAGCGTTAAAGGGCCTGAACTTATGAATATGTACGTAGGTCAGAGTGAACAGAATATTAGAGACATGTTCCAGAAGGCCCGGGAGTCATCACCTTGTATTGTATTCTTTGACGAGTTAGACTCGATTGCACCAAATCGTGGCAGAAGTGGAGATTCAGGTGGTGTTATGGATCGGATAGTTTCCCAGTTGCTAGCAGAGCTCGATGGTTTACAAACATGTAATGATCTGTTTGTTATTGGTGCAACTAATCGACCTGACCTACTGGATAGCGCTCTTTTACGACCAGGCAGGTTTGACAAAATGGTTTATGTCGGCTTCCCTGAGACCAAGGTGGACCGGTTAAACATAATTAAGTCCTATACAAATAAGATGCAATTGTCGGAGGATGTTGATTTGGATAAATTGGAAAATTCACTGCCGTTGTATTTAACAGGTGCAGATTTTTATGCATTGTGTTCTGATGCATATTTGAACGGAATCAAAAGATGCAGCAGAGATAATGCATCGGATGATTGTGAGGGCGAAGTAGATAGCCAAGAAGGGATCTTGATAACTATGTGTGATTTTGACATTGCAGCAAAAGAGCTCACTCCATCTGTATCAATAGATGATGTTTTAAAGTATAAAGAAATCAAAAGCCGAATTGATAGTGAAAGAACGAAGAGAAAATGAGTTTCAATGATGGCTTGCTGTCTTGATCACCAGTTTTGAACTGTCCTGCTCCATGTATTCAAGTACTTATAGCATTAGAAAATCTTGCATTCAAGCGAAAGAAGACAAAAGGAGAAGAAACGAAAACTTGGGAAATTCTGTTTGCTCATTATGAACTTAGTTAAATAGTAACTAGGACCTTCGTTATCCGCCATACATTCCAACACTTGAAAAGTAGACTTCATTTTAAAGCGTAAACTAGCAATATTTTCCTTAAACTTTGGGAACAATAATAATAAAGACCTGCTCTTATTCCGTTTTTATGCTGTACGCTATGTAGAAAAACATTTGAAAATCCAAATGTGCAAGAAATACGGTCTATGGGCGGTTTATAAAAACACGATTGCTCACAGTATGAAAAACATGTTGAATACACCCACTGAATAATGACGTGCTGAAGGACTTTTTGAATGACAGAGGGGTGTAATAAGAGAAATTTACTTGCAGGGTAAAAAGTTTTCCAGAGTTATCGAAGAGCCATTCACGTGTTTTTATAAAAAAAATATGTCAATGACAAATATGAGGTTGAAATTAGACAAAAATTAAGAAACACAGGCAGGTTGAGTTTCATATAGTAGCTTGAAAGAATTCTTTTTAGAAGAGAATTGTTGATCTTGTTGATCAAACTAGAAAGAAAATAGAACCAACATGCACTACTTACCTTAAAAAGTCTGAACATCCTTGTTCTTGCATCACAGTTGCCTTATTGTTAATGGAAGTTTTAAGAATTTAAGAAACATTTAAGGCTCGATTTGACAAAATGTTAAGAAACATCCGTCAACGGCCGGAAGATATTTTAATTGGTACCACAGCTTTTTAATTGCCCCTCATTCTACCGTCTGATAATGTTGATGACCCCTCCATTCTGCAGCTGTAATTTTTCATTGCTCCCTGTCCTCATGTGAAACCTTAATACCATGTTCGTGAGCAACTACTCACAGCTCATCAGTATTTTATGTGACCCATCTATATTCAGCTGTAAGCAAAAAGTCATAATGATGATAGTGATAGGTAAACTGAACCTGTGTGATATAACCTTTTTCTTTTATGTAACTGAAGAATATTGCAAACAGTGTAAATAACAGTTTGGTATGAGTTGATATATTTTCAGACTATTTTTTATTGCCCCTTTGCTTTGGCTTCATCTTTGGCGAATCCCTATTGAAGCCCAAAATTTTTCCTTTGCTTAGACTTCATCTTTGGCGAATCCCTAATGAAGCCCAAAAGTTTTTGATAACCCCTCTATATATCTTCTGGCCCCTACCCTTCATTACTAATGAATGGTCCCTTAGTATATCTAATTCCGTATTTTTGTTTTTTGGTTTGTCATTGTCTGTGGCTGCTAGCCGGAGATGTTGTAGCATCATTTTCCCTATCAACCAGCTGACAACTACGTTAAAATATAGCAAATCGGACAAATCACTAACCTATATCCGTTGAGTCAGTCGTTTTACATTCTTTAAGCTATCTCTTTGTGGATTAGTCTTGGAAAGGCTTGGAATTAATTTGATTAGCGGACATCCTATACGTTGATACTTTCAGTGACGTACAGACACTCTGGGCTCCTAGGAATTCAATTAGATTGGGAACCCCATCTTTATATTGTCTCCATATAATGCGAAAAGGTTGTCTCTCCAAGGCCTCTGATGGTCCCCTCAAGGCCCAAAAGCTTAGCGGCCCATAGGAGTTGACCTGTTCACTACCTATATCGGTTACACCCAGTGATGTAGACATAAATTGTTAAGGGGGCGCTTTTCGTGCTTGTATTTTAAAAGAAACTAGGAACTTCGCCCACCTAGATATACAGGAAACTGCGAGAGCGTTTCAGTAAGAAAGCTATTTTAATGCTTTATAATCTTGTCAACTAACCATTTCTCGCAAGTTTTTAATGACATATTTTGTTTTCAAAAGAAAGATTTCGTCTACAATGGCCTTTTTCTTCGAAGACTTTTACTGACTATGAAGGGACTGCACACCCTCCAGTGACAGTAAGAGGGTGCAACACCCGCGCTCCCTCGTCTACACCACTGGCTATGTCACTCGATACGTTCTAGTTACATCTATTGTTGGTTGCAACTTTTGTCTCATAGCTATGCGACTTAACTTGCCATTTATTTTAGCATACTTTCAGGTTTGAGATCATCTTGACTTTTAAATGTTAGCTGCCTTGAAGTGTGTGATTAGTTGTCGTAGAATTTTATCATTGTTCTTTTGCTTTTTTCGGACCTTAAACTTTAACTCCACTTGCAACTTTCTAACAGGAATATTGAGGCTCAAAATCCTTAGAATTTTAGAATAATTTAAGAAGAATGCAGGAATAATCTCAGACTTAAAATTAAGAAAATAAGAATATAAAGGCTCATTGAAAAATTGGGGTACACGTTTTGCTACAAGGAGTTGTTTACAGGAGCGTAGTGTTCGACTTCTCAAATGGTTAAGAACAGGGGGATCTGTAAGGGACTCCCTTGTTAAAATTGCTGTTCTTTTCGGTGGGGGCTGAGCCCCCCTAAAATTTCTTGTAAATAGCCTTGTTTTTCAAAGTGCATTGACCTTGCTTCCAAAGAATTTCATAATGCTATGATCATTTATATACTGCTACATAGTTATTGAGACATTCAATTGTTGATTATAATATAACAGTATTAAAGTAAATCATCATATCCGCAACTTTGAAAATAGGGGCGTGATTGCAGCTTGACCATACCCAGAATTATGGGTGTGGTTGCGCCTAGAGCCCTCCCCCTTGTTAAAATCACCACTGGTTAAAAAAGTTCAGTACTGGATGTTTGAGACTTGAGAAAGTCTATAGGTTCATATGTTAAAATTCGCATTGTATGAGTATGTGTATGTGTGCGTATAAAATGTTGACCATGTTATGTTGGCTGCTCTCTTAACGGTCTATATTGTGTTATTGACCAAGAGTTATTACTATGTTTATGAAACAGGGGAACTCAAAAAATTGCTGAGAAAGTCATTAAGATAGTTTTGATAATAGAATCGTGATAGAGTATAGAAAGTTTTAGTACTATGACCGAAGAAGTTATAGCAAGAAACGCGTGGCAGCTGTTAAAAATAGTGTTTATCAAAGGTCATCTTAATTGCAGGGCCGTGGCTAGAGATGGAAGGGTGGGGGGTGTTGCTATTAATTTTGCCGACAGAAGGGCGTGGTTTTGGGTGTGGCTTTTGCTTTCTTCCTTGAGGAGAAAAAAGATTTGACCTATTGATTGCAGTTTATAATGTTACAAAAGGATGGGTGGATGACTAGATTACTTTAACAAAGGTCGTAGAACTCGTAAAAATCCAAACCATTATGGATACTGGTGAACAGTGGTATTGCAGTGCAGCTGGGGGCTTTAAATAAAATCCTAATGGGGCTGCTTTAGCCCTTCAATTTCTTAGTTTAAATAAGCTGCACCCTTACTGAGCCACCTTTTTGATTCTTTGATGCTTGAATTTAACAACCATATGTATAGAACAGTTTCTTTCTGCTTTGGATCTATCTAATCGTTAAGTTGTCTATTGTAGACAGTTTCCTTATGTAAATTTTTATATTCAATATTCCTTAATGCAATTTAAAAAGCCCTTCAAGCCATGCAAAAGCAAATTTTCTGCATCAAAGATTGTAACAGTTACTTTCAAACTCATTTTTGGGCACCTATACCTGAGTACATTTCCTGTAAAGCTTTGTCGTGAAATCAGGGAATGTTATTGAGAAATCAATTTTAGCTATCGTCTTCTTGCGACAATATTGATATTCTGAAAATTGCCGACAACACCTTAATTCTTAGTAAATTTGCCGACAAGCTCGGCGCCTGGGGGGTGTTACACCCCCCCACACCCCTCTGTAGCCACGGCCCTGCTTAATTGCTACCGAGTATGAGAGGTATCACGTTTCAGCTACTTCAATCTAAAGCCATCGGTGAACCAACTCAGGGTTTCATTTTAAAATTGAATGTTAATTACTGTTCCACTGTATTAGCTTTTCAACCTCAATATCCGACATCTGCTCGTTGCCCTTACCAACAAAGCAAACTTGCATTGCACTAAAGCCCTCGAACAGTTTGATGTGGTTAACTCGAAGGCAAACTTAATTTACGTTTCGTTGCCTTGTTTTTAGCAGCAATTCATAGCAAAAGTCTATGTGTCTCTTGCTTTGACACTATTTTCAGAGGAGTAAATATACAGCCAAAGTTACGGAGCAATTGTGGATCTTTTAAAAACGCAATGTGTTGAAAAGAGGTCCCAGCATTTGGAAGATTAAGAACTCTGGCTATTCTCCTCAAAAAAAAAATGCAGCACCCTTATAATATATCTCATTTGATTTTATATTCATCCATGAAACTGCAACACTTTCAATCAATCTACTATGCACACCTTGTTGCAATTATATAGTCTGCAAGAGTTTAAAGACTCAAATCCTCTGAAATATAAAAAAATTAAAAATAATTTAAGGCTCAGGATTTGTCAAGACTTAGAATTTTTTCTTAGATTAAGTCCTAAAATATAAACACAATACTTTTTGTTCCGTTCTGTTCCTGTTTCTTCTCATGATTGCACGATCTTTTTTCACAAGAAACCACTGCATAGGCAACCTAGTACTAGAACAGCCAAAAATTTAAGAAACTTTTAGAACTACAAGGAAAGAGCTAAAAAACTTTTCACAAATAGCACATTGAAATCGTTGCCTGGTTCAAAATAAAACTACCAAAACAATGTGCATATGACATTGCTTTAGAATTTAACTTGTACTGACGCATTTTGTTTGTTATTGGACAAATAGTTTGCTCCATTCGCGTTCTGTGAACGCTTTCACAGCAATTTAGTTTACTACAGTAGGAAACTTTAATACTAAAATGTAGCCAAAAATTAAGAAACTTTTAGTACTAGGCTTCGAGCTAGGTTTCTTAGTTTAAGAAAAACATGTAACAAGCCCATCAATAGACAAGAAATTTTTTCCTCTGATCTTTCAGGCGAAGTTGTAAATTTTCTCACCCAAGAATAGAAGGAAAGTTCGAGACTAAATATAAAGCAGATTTATGAAAAGTAAGGCTTAGCAAACAAATAGGTATTTTTATCAAACAAGGCGCCACCCACTGACCACAATGTCATTGAATTTGTAAAGGCAAGACCAAGAGAAGAAATTCACAAGTTTATAAAGATGCAAGGCTCGTTTATATCTAAAGCATAACTTGATACAACAAAATACGTGAAGGATCGTAAATATAATCTGAAACCTAACCGGGTGTGTTTACTTANAACGTAATGAAGCCACATCTATGTAGCAACTATCTGGTGACCACGAAGGCAATTGCTTTTGACTTGATAGGGACGTTTAGTACGTCAACCTTGTTTTCGTTCAATCAAATAGGGCTTGAAACGATGATGAACAAACCTAAGGGTGTTTTCCTACAGTGAAATTGTTGTGCAAATCAATGGCGTAACAGAGACACTCAGGGCTCATAGGAAATTCGTATAAGTGGGCACCATTTAAATGTTTAAACCAAGTGCTGGAAGATATTGCTTGTCTCTAGAAAACTTCCGAGGGGCCCTTTTGGGGTCTCACAAGTTTGTGGGTTCTTAGAAGTCATCCTAAACCCAACTTACGTCGGTTACGCCACTGTGCAAATGCAATATTGTGTTTCATTTATTTCAATATACCGCTAAAATTTTGGTTTCATAACCTATCTCAAGAGATAAGTCGATAAGTTTCAAATTTCAATTGCTATCTCTCGTCAGTCTGACCTAGATAATACTGCAAATGCCACATTCAATGGGTTAGGAAATATTCTACGGAAAGCAAGGGCGTGCCACAGAAAGGGGTCCTGCAGGTGCCACACCTTCAATTTTGCAGAAGACATCAAAAGCTTTTGGTCTTTTGGTATGTTAGTAAATTTTTGGCTAGTCGGTGAAAACTGGTACAACGACCATGGCTTGCTAATAATTCGGGGAAGAATCAAATTAAATCTATTTGTATTCAAAAGTGCCTGTGAATGTCTGTTGTCACGTCTCCCACTCGAGAACCTTTACCACGACACTGAAATCAAGCGCAACTTTACACACACACAACACACACAAAATACATCAATACTTTATGGTTATTAAGTCAAGTCCTAATTTTAGAATAATATTGTTTCAAATGCCAGCGAAAGTAGGGGAATAAACAATAAAAAGTGTCTATTTATGGCTGGAAGATTTTTTCGCAGACGGGTCCACAATTTCGCCATTGAAGAGCATGGTAGCGGATGGTCTGTGTACGATTACAAACATGAAAGGATGGTCGGCAAAAAGCATGTAGAGTTCGGGATCAATGCTTCGGAAAGATGCAGAAATGCCTGTTGCTGCAGCAGCCTCCGAGCCTTCTTCATTCACCTCAATGAAGGCATCGTGAATGGCATGAGATACGTACAGGCCTAAATAGCCGGCAATACCAGACAAGTCAGCACTGTATGGATCAAAAAGGTCTACCACTCCCATTGTTCGAAGAAAATCCTTTAATTTGATGTCACTTTCAAGCCTGAATTTCGGTAAAAATAAGTTGACTTTTTCCTGCTTCATGTTTGCTAAGTACTTCCGTAACAAGGTATCAGTAAACGCTAATTCCAGCTTTCGAATACCAAATCGTTCACGTGGCAGAATGACAATCATTGACAGGTTAGGTGCATGGTATGGAATCTCAACAACCAAGTTGTCGGCATCCTGGGTTAGCTTCAGTTTTGCCTTTAGCGTCATGAAATCGGCTTTGACAGTCTTCTCTTTAGAAACATAGAAACTGTCGGTAAAGGTTTGTGCCTTGTCAAACTGGTATTTCCAGTTGCTCTTGAAATAAATTGCATTTGTTATCACCAATCTGGTAAAACTATTTATGGAACCTGATTCCATCAAATTTTTTATCTTTCCATTTGTCTTCCCGGCTACCCAATTGTTTATGTACTGTCTTGCCTGTTCGGGTGCTGTACTGAAATCAACCATCTCCAACTCTGCCTTATAATTTCTAACCAAATTGTTTGTGTATTTCTTGCAAAATGATGTGCAAAAATACTTCTGCAGCCACAGTTTATTGGCAAGTTTGGCGGGGTGATCAGACGGGTTCCGTAAGGCAGCTTCAAGGTATCTCCCCATTTTACTGTCAGCGTCAATAGTATCCCCAGGATGTGACAGTAAATTCCAGTTCAGTGCACTTTGGAGTTGGTAGGCTGTTTCACCTTTTGCCCCGGCATTAACCATCGCTAGAGCAGTAAATATACTCAGAGGAGACAGAAAAATATTCTTTCGCTTACCGTCTGAACCACGGGTTTGCGTTCTGTACAGGTTCACCCCGAATGTATTTGATGCTTGCGATACATCAGCAACCAATTTCGTTAAATCATCTTGACCATGGCACAAAAAACCCAATGAGAGAAGGACGAAAACTGATATAAGGCTGGCAGCCATTTCCCAACTTCGAACCTCCGCTCGCAATTACCAACTGTTACAAAGAGCGATAACTTCCGCCACTTTNTTACTGCTTATATAACAAAGACATTGTTCTTGCTTTCTGAGACAACAGTGAATTGAAGCACTAACAGCAAGAAGCATACGAAGAAAGCAACAAAGGATGTTAACCAACTGAGTGGAAATTTATTCAATTTTGCGGGCAAGGATAAAAAACCCGATATTTGTATTGATTAACATCCGTTTTTGTACATGGCAACGAGACCGGAATAAGATCATTGTCATATGACGATATTATGTTTTTTCAACATGAGACAACAAACTTTACCAGAAGTACTTGTTTGGAAACCTTTCTGGTCAGTCATTTCCTCTCTTACGTGTCCAGGGAAGTGTGTAAGAAATGTTTGCTTTCCATCCCACAAAATCTTCAAGCAGAATTTCTTGAGGATGGTACACACTTATTCTTCATAAGAATACCTAACTTTTCCTTGAGTTTAAAAGCTTTTAAGTTTTTTTTATTTGGAGCCCTAGATTACTCTTATATTATTCCAATGTCCTAAAGGCATAACTTGCCTGAAAATCAAACGAATATATTGTTGATGTCCTAATTCATCTAAAGTATAATAGAAGTTGACCAAATTACACGCTTTTGTTATTATGAAAAGCCAGTTTATACGCAATCTAGTAGTAGACAGCCTAAAATTTAAGAAACTTTTAGATCTACATGAAAAGAGCTACGAAACGTAAGAAAAAGACGCATTGAAATCGTTACATGGTTCAATGTAAAGCTGTACCAAAAGAATGTGAATTTCATATTGCTTTAGTACTCAACTCTCACTGACACATTTTGTTTGTTCTCGGACAAACATTTTCCTGCATTCACGCTCTTCAAACGCTTTCACAACAATCTAGTACTAAAAGATTTTTAATCTTTGGCTACATTTTAGTTCTAAAAGAAAGTTTTAGAATTAAAATATGGCCAAAAATAAAAGAAACTTTTAGTAATAGGTCTTGAGCTAGGTTTCTTATAAAAAACCGTGCAATAAATATTTTATCAATTATCCGAAAGTTGATAAACAAACAATACTATAACTCGAGTACACAAAAATTGAAAGTCCTGATTATGTTTGTGCCTTGCATTTTCTTAAATTGTTCTTAAATTTCAGTGATTCTGAACCTTAATAGTCCCATAAGCGTTATTCGTGTATTCTGCTGTAGCCAGCATAGGCGTCAATTCCGCAAAGAGGATTCCATGGATGGTGATTCCTTTGTTGGCCAATCAAGACTTGATGCTTATGCTGCTGTAGTCAGAAAAGAATTTGTTTGTCAGAATTACGGTGGAAGATCCCTCTAATTTGACCCTAAAAACCAAAATTATTTTATTTTTGATTTTAGTACATGAATTATTGCTCTTTAAGATGTAACTGTGAAAGGTTAGGGAAAAAAGAAAGATGAGAGATATAGAGCGAGAGAGATGAAATGACGCTTGGAACAGCATCATCATAATCGTCGTAGAATTCTTGGATGCACTCCTTCGGTGAGCAACTTGATACTTGGTCAGGATTCCTTGATGCACGAGCGGTCTTTCGAATCGTAGTGGAGAGAGTAGACATTTTAATAGCTATTAACTTTTATCTTCATTCCAACTTTATTGTACAAATGGCTCAGCTAGGTGACTCGCGTCCCTGCCATTGAACCAACGAGCTCTAACTCATATTTCACATAGTTCTAATTCTAATTCTCTTGTTCTCCTTAATTTTAGTTCTCTACGAGGGGTGCGCTTAAATAATTTAGAAATACTGATTTAGGATGAATCAACATTTCTGCAGACATAGAGTAATCGTCACTCAGCATAAAATGCAGAAGAAGGGTAATGCTAGTATATTCTATTATACCTAGTCTAGTCGGTATGACGCAAGGGTAGATAAGCCTTAATCCCTAAAACAATAGAATGGAATGCAGCATAATACGGGGTTTCCTATGGTGTGCCTAGCTTCACGAAATTACTACCTTTGTATTACTTATATCTAAGAGCTAGTTCATACGATGGGCCGTAGATGAGCCGATTCTATTATAGAATTGGTTCAGCAATGGTGCGACGTTATGATGGTTTCATTCAAACGATGGAATTATCACTAGCTTTAGTACATTTACAGGGAAGCGACAAGAAAATTATAATACGCATGCGTACTATAGAGTACCGAATACATCTCCCGATTAATAATGTTTTTCCATATCCCCGTTGTTTTTCTAACCCCTCTACTTTTTAATTCAGAGAATCTTAAAAAATTTCTCAGGGAATCAGTTCACAGCAGCTTGCGACCAAACCCTGAACAGAAATGCAAAGAAAAGTTTAAAAGATCGAAGTGCATATAAACAGATAAGTTCGTTTCAAATATTTGCTTCAAAGATCTGCGCTTACTATTTTCAAACCCACCAGTTTTCACCCCCATTTTATTCCAACCCACCTATTATTAAAAAATGAGCTTTCTTTTGTATCTTTCATTATTAGCAATTGTATCAACTAAATCGTCCAGCATTTTGGTTGTCCACAGTGACCTTGGCCCTCCTTTTTAACACAACTCTTCTTCTTGACGTTACACTCTGTTTCATCAGTTTCTTGGTCTGCATTCACATCAAATTCACATCCCAGCTCTTTCTTTGCCTCTTAGGCTTTGGCTCCACTTCACTATTTTCAGTATTTACTTTACTGTTGTCTTCCTGCAACTCACTTTCACCTTTCTGATTTTCTATGGGCAGTTCCAAAGTGAAGGATTTCGCTGAGGCGGATGATATACTGTCGTCTTCTGACTCGCTTTCATTAAATGTTTCAATTTTGAAAGAGGATGCGTGCTTCCTAAGACCTGCGATCATTTCCCCTCGTATTGATTAGCACTAGTGCGCACGCTCTGATCAAGAAACTCAATGCTAAAATCCAGAACCAACTAACTATTGCATTGGTCCAGCAATGGATCGTCTAATCGTCTGAAACCAAGATGCACCATACATGATCCGCACGACCGAAGGGGATGAGCCCATGTTGAACCTATGAACGGTGCGACTATGGATTGAGCCGATGTATTTTTGTGGTTTCATACGCTGAACCGAAGATGAACTTAACTACTCAAATTGCTAAATGCATAGGCTCGGCTCATCTACGGCTCATCGTATGAACTAGCTCTAACCTAACTTATTTAATAACAACTAATACAAAATACTTTTGGACATATACGTACGTCTTACAAATTAATGAATAGAAACTACCGATATAAACGTATGCTTACATTTCCTGGAAGCTATAATGATTCTGTTGGCTCATTTCCAGTCGAGCCCTCGACGTATCTCACGAACAACTAATATGTAATGGCTCTCTCAACCTTAAGAGTCCAAATACCTAATATACCAACGCGAAACGACATAGACCTCTACAGTCTTCTACAAGCACTGTGAGTCTAAATACCGAATAACTAAATTTGAGACGTCCTAATACAAGATACAAGTACTTTCATAAGCTACTTTATCTGTCCTAATATTCCATGTATAGCTCCGTACTTTCATTTATAAATTAGCAGTATGACAGAACATATATAGACTATTATGCATCTCAAAATGTGATGAAATTGCCTATATGTGGTACAATGTAGCATAATGTGCTGCATAGCAACGCCCTTAGCAACGGATAAAAGTGGATGTTCGGGGTCTTGCAGCCTCTCCTCTTTCATTTCACGTAGTAGATTTCTGTGGTTGGCTTACCTGTGCGTACCCTCGCTGTGAAACAGTCCATTATACAAGAGGCAACCACATAGCACCCTATTATCCACGAATCCATGAACACATTGAGTACAGATTTAGACAACTTTAAGATGGATGAAACTGATGTTAAAAGCGCTGTTCCGAGACGAAAAGTTAGATCAATTAAAAGACGGAAGCGAAGACTTCAAATTAACCAGTTTTTTTGAAGCTTTGAGCAGCAAAAGGAAGAGAGTTTTAAGCAGTGGGATTACTGCAATGAAACAGCATCACATGGATCACTTAGGCCTACTATAGTGACGAGAATGGTGATCGAATCTGGCAGTCAACACCACTTTCTTAGGCAGAGAAAGGATCTGTGTCGTATAGGAAGATTGATTCAAGCCTAAGCCCAATAGAAAAGCTAGGAAGTATCGAGGAGGGTACAGGCTTTCGTTTCATGAACTTAGATGTGCTTGGAAATGTTTTCAACTTTTTGCATGCCCAGATTGTTGTGAAAAGGGCTTGAATTTGTATGAAATACCCAAAAAGAAAATGGGATGGGCCAGTTGTGTTCAACTTCAGTGTTCAACTTGTGGTTGGATTCACGACTTTTATACCTCTGCAAACTCACCAGCTGCATACGACGTAAGTATTCGCCTTGTTTATGCTATGAAATACACTGAGCAAGGGTATGCAGGGGCAAGGAAATTTTGTGGCCTTATGAACATTCCTGGTGTTGCAACAAAAAATAATTTTCATGAAATTTCAAGAAGATTGATAACAAAAGTGTTCAAGGTTGCAGAGGATAGTATGATCACTGCCTGTAAAGAGTTATATGCTGATGATTGAGCAGATGAAGTTATCACGTGTGGTGTTTCAGTTGATGGAACATGGCAGAAGTGTGGGTATGCCTCCCTGAATCGGTGTGTAGCTGCAATATCTATAGATACAGACAAAATCTTGGATATTGAAGCAATGTCTCGTTTCTGTAAGGGTTGCCAAAAGCATGAAAAAGAGAATCGCCTGATTATTTGTTGTGGAAAGCAAACCATGTTTGTAATGCAAATTATATGGGATCTGCCCCTGCCATGGAGCCTGAAGGGACACAAAGGGTCTTTACATTGTCAAAGGAAAAGCATTCCCTAATTTATAGCAATTTTTAATGGTGATGGGGATAGCAAAGTTTTCTTTAATTTAAAATGCATATAAAGAGGATGGTATCAAAGTTGTCAAGTACGAATGCATTGGCCATGTACAAAAGAGGGTTGGCACAGCTTTGAGGAAATTAAGGAAAAAGAAGAAGTTAGGAGGAAAGGGTAAATTAAATGACAAGATGATTGACCATCTCAAGAACTATTATGGAGTTGCTGTGAGATCTAATAAAGGAGATTTAGAAGGTATGAAATTAGCCATTTTAGCTGGTTTGTTTCATTGTGCTTCACCAGAAGGAAAAGAATACCACACATACTGCCCAGATGGTCTTTATAGCTGGTGCAAGTTCAAATCAGATATGGCAAAGGGGACTAACACATACAAAGCAGGAGCAGAACTACCAGTGCCCATCATAAAGGAAGTGAAGCCAGTTTTTTCCAGTCTAAGCTCAGATGAACTTCTTGGATGATGCCAGCATGGCAAAACTCAAAACCAGAATGAGTCATTTAATGGCATGGTCTTGGAAAGATGCCAAAGTAACTGAATATGTTGGGAGAGATACCTTTGAATTAGCAGTCATTGATACTGTTGAACAGTTTAACCTTGGTGCAGTTGCTGCAATTAACGTGTATAAGGAGTGTGGTATTATGCCTGGGAAATACACCAGAGAAAGTTGCAAAACTGAGCAACCAGAAGCAACTATATTTTGCTGAAAGTAAGGAAAAAGACATGTCAAAACTGAGGAGAAAGCAGCTCAGAGCTAAAAGAAAGTCAAAAGATTACAAAAAACAAGAAGAAGAGGGAGAATCTTATTAATCTGGACAATTTTGACTTTCATCAATCATATTAAACTTTCATTTTCTTAGAACTATAATTTCACCTGGGTTCTGATTTTGTGGAAAACACAGCTCTTGTTAGAATAGAGATAACTAAACCCAATTTTCAGCTGATATTTGTTACACTATATAATATGCAATAAACCTTAAAGAATGTTAGCAGTTACAAGGAAAAAATTTCCTCAGTGTGTCAAAGTGGAATGAAAAAATGCAAATTTGCTTGTTGCAATTAACTTTTCAAAAATTAAAAAAATTGAAGATACCTTACTACACGTTATAGGTTTGTTGCATAGATTCATATCAGCTTTACGTATGTTGAAAGTTTCACTCTCATGCAGTTTAGGAATTTAGAGATATCTTGGCCACCCTTTCTGCTATTGTTTTGCTGTTTGTTGTTGCTATGGTAACCATATTCCAAAAATAGAACATGTATTTTGCTACAATTCTCCTATTACCTCTCAAGCAAAGAGTCCAGTCCAAAATCTGTGAAATGGTAGATTTTTTCGTAAAAGGGGTCTTCTACTTTAAATGCACCTTTGCTAGGCCTTTGAGTGTTTTCTTGATCATATTTTCACATTCTATGAACGGCCTAGTATACATTTCAGGAGAAGAGCCACAACGAAAAACATCTTTCTTCTTTATATATTTCACTATATAAAGATGGAAGATGTTTTTCGTCTAGGCTCTTCTCTTGAAATGTATACTTCAGCTGCAATTTCCAAGAAATGTTTCAAAGGCCTAGTACAATTTGTTGCTTTATGCAAAAACTAAAATTCAACGAGCTTATCAGATGGATAAAAGCAATGTGACTTTGGTGTACACTCTTTTTCATAAGAATAAATTTCAAAATCACTTAAATTTAAAAATAATTTAATATATCAATTTTTTTGTATACTAGTGGCAATACTGCTTTCAGATGTGCTTTTGCACTATTGATACAAAACATAGACTCATGTTTAGTTTTATGAGATAGTAAAATATCAACATATATTTGAATATATTTCCTAAATTTTGGGTAAAGTTATACCTTTGGTATGTACAAATAATTTAAGAATAATTCTAGGTTCAAAATAAGAAAAATTTAAGAATACTGAGGCTCAGAAGAAATTTAGGCATTCTTGTAACAAAAAATGTAATTTCGGAGAGTGTACACTTTTGCAAACTTGTAAGAAATCAGATAGAGATAGAACTGAAGGCAGTGAAAAATGACTGAAATCAAAGCACTCAGCTTTCTCCTATGGGAAGGATATACCCATTGTGGGGAGCCTCAGGGATGGTATGCAGACAGGCTTTGGTAGTTCTGTCAGACAATAAATCTTTTGTGAGGCCATAAAAAAGCTTATTTATCAGGCCCGTAGCCATGGGGTGGCCTGTGGTGGCAAATGCCACCCCTGGATAGCAGGGTACGAGTTGTTTGCCACCCCTGGGAAAATGTATTTGCAATCTATTTTACTGCTTTTTCTTTGTAGAAAAGGAGAGATCTCCTGAAATTTTGATTGGGATCTACGTTGATCGTTGAGAGACTAGAAACTTCAGTTTTCTCTGGACACACGTTATCAATTTGATTTTAATAACATAAAAGTATGAAAAAGGCTTTCAGATTTAGTACCACGTGACTCCTCCGAGACAATTTTTGCACCCATGAAGCACAGGCCTGGCTACGGGCTTGTTATCTATAAGAAGTTTAGCAGTTACAATTGATCATGCATGTCACGAAACACTCTTTCACTTCATATCACACTCAGTGTTGACAACAGCTCCATGAACGATAGAATTACACAAACCACAGTAAGAGCCAGCAAAACAATTGCAAAGTCTTTGGGAACAATGGAGACAGCATGGATGAATCGTTTTGTATGTAAAATAAGCCTCGCCCTTGCAATATTCAGCTCTTCAAATTTCTTCATCAACATCTCTTTATCACCAGTACCCAACAACGGTGAGTTGACGATGCTTTCTTTAGTTATGTCGTAGTACCTTATATTCCTGCGAATGTCAAAAAATCTATCCCCTGCCGTGTTACTCCCAATCGGCATGCCCGGGAGTGGTATCAGGCATGGATCTACCTCCAAAGTGAACCAGCTCTCTTTCCACTTTCGCATATTGTAAGCGATGGCATAAATAGTATAAGAGTGCCAAACCACCAGCAGAATTAAAACAAACAGGCAACAAGAAATAAGAACAACCTCACTCTGAGTGGACAATAAATTGTTTGGAACTAGGACGGCCAGTGTCATAATAGGGATCAGGAAAACCAGCACAAAAAAGAAAGAGGAGAAACAGTCACCTTTCTTCGATGATTCTCCACCAAAACAAAGTAGTCTCTTCAACTGGACAGCAGTCTTGTCATTAAGTTTTCGAACTCGCTTATAGCACCGTTGCATGAAATCGTTTCTGTTGTATAGGCCATACGTAGGCACTTCGTTCAGTGTGAAAAGAGCACCTCTTTGCTGACTTGTGAGCAGCCCCACATTCTCTTGAGATTCATTTACAGAAGCTGAATATTGGGCGGATAAATACATCTTGTACGCACCTTACGCTGATTCCAAATTCGCACTTTGCGAGTCGCACCTCATCAAGTGTATGATTGCAAGAGGAATGAAATCAGCAGCATTGCGTGACGACTCGTCACACATGGCAGAGCCAATGAAGTCTAGATACTGGTCTACATTGGACAATAAGAATAGACTCTCAAATAATGCATATGTTGTCATTGCAAAACAATAGCAGCTGCAGAAACAAAGCAATAAATGATGCCATTGTCCATCTGAGAGGGTAGGGGAGGGCGAAGGACTGAGAGGGGAGGAGAGAGCGAAGGAAAGAGAGAGAGAGAGAGAGAGAGAGAGAGAGAGAGAGAGAGAGAGAGAGAGAGAGAGAGAGAGAGAGAAGAAAGAAAGAAAGTAGCATGTTTAACTATTTTTACCTGAGCTTATCTCCGACTTTAGTGACCAGGCCCCTCCACGCTGAAAAGCCTTCCACTAAAAGCACGAGTAATTGCCAATACCTAATATACAAAATAAAAACCATAGTTCAAAGGTATAGCAATTCAAGGTAGGTGACTATTATTGGGAAACATTTAAAATAAATTAGTTTAAGTTTACAGAACCTTTTACCATGTCTCTTGACCAGTGGGTGTAGAAGTAAATGAATAGCTTGGGACAAGGGTTCTTTTGTACACACAGCTGTTATAAGAAGCAAAAAATTGATCCACCTGGTTAAATAAGAAATTGAGCAGATGATGTAGTAAAGAAAATTTTTATTAAATCTCTTCAACTAACAACAGTGGTGCTTTAACATTAACAAATGAATGAACAAATAAATGATTTTATTTTCAAAATATATTTAATAAATAAATGATTTTATGTTCAAAAGAAACATTTATCTACAATGCTCTTCTTCTATTTCCAAAAAAATTATCAAATGGGGGTTCTCGTGACAAATTTTCCACTGGCTGGTAACAGAAAGCACTTTATCTTTGCCTCTGCGAAGGAGATACCTACCCTCGCTCTTGTCGCTACAGTTCTGAGTTCTGATTATTGTAGTTGAGATCTTCAGCAACCCACAGAAAATGAAAGAGTACACTGAATACTGGGGTTGAGACTGCAGCAGATTGTAGGCTAGAAGGAAAGAATATAGCTTCTGCAATGGCTCAGAACTCTTCTGATCATTCCATGTCCGATGAAGCAGCTCCAATTCCGAACCTCGCACTTCAGGCCATTATTCGACCAGCATTAAAACAGGTAGGAAATATAAGCTCTCATAATTGTTGTTAGGTTCATCTAATACCCATAAGTGTGACCTTACTTTACCTTTCAATGTCGTATTGTAAAACGAATACCAGTTGATTTAGGCCAAAAGTAAGCGGAAGCTAGTATTACTGACGAAAAGCTTGTGATACATCATAGCTAACATTTTGGAGTCTTTTGCCACGGCAGATTAATCACTTAAGTTCGCGAACATTACCCGCAGATGATTATAGGAAGAACGCAATTGACAAACGATAAAAGTATAAGCTTATTCTGTGTACTTGAAACTGATTAGTATTGTTTAAACATCTGGCAATATTCCCATTGAAACACAATAATGTATCACTGCAGCCAGCTAAATTGAACCGCAAATATTCACGGAAAGATAGAGCTGTTCTGAACAGCAAGATTAAGCTGAAAAGCTAATGAGTAATATTTTGTGTTCCTCAAAAGTTTGAATTTGAGTTTATTATGGTTGTTGTTATGTCTTTATATTTCCTGCAATGCTTAAGGTCCTGCATCACTCCAGCTTTTAGTGAATATGTTGAAAGCTTTTCATTTTCTTAATTTTTATCATTGGTCATGATATGCTTCATGATTGAAGTTAAATCTATTCTATACTGATGTAGATAGGTGAGTTCCTGTTAGAGAGGACATTTACCATGCCTATTTCTGCCATATTGCTGCTAGATGGATAGTGAGTGAGCAGTCAGCCAGGGCTGGAGTATGCCTTGAACCATTGACCTTCAAAATAGACTAGTGCTCTAACCAATAGACTACCCAACAGCGCTAAATGACAAATTTAATAAATCCCAAGTTGCATTTCATGCACTTAGGCCCAAAGTTCTCTAGTGTAGACTTAGCTTTATTGCTGGTGTGGCAGCATGGATATAGCCTAAACAATACTCTTTGGCATACTGGTCATATAAAACACAAATCTTGATGTGTGCTTCTCTTGATCTTGGCACCTCAGGTGTACCTCTTGAATGAGTATTACATGGAATGCACCCTTAAAAAAAACCCCAGTGCTGTTTTATATTTTTAAATTGTCTACTTGTGGCAAAAAAGCTTTTGCTGTTATCTACACAATCCATGGATGGATTACATGTTTTTTTTATAAGAAAACCATAATTTTGCCTGAGCCTTGATTTTCTTAACTTTTCCCAAAATTGACCCCGAGATTTTCTTAAATTGTTCTTAACTTCTACTAAAATAAACTGGCCAAAATGGTTTGGAATGTCATTATTAATATTGTATACTTGAATTTGAATTCCATCTTTAACATCTTGAATGCAATAGCGATGAAATATCGATTTTTGGCCAATAAAAACACTAAATTGTTGAAATTGAGCCTTGTGATTTTATTATGATTTTCTTAAGATGTTGACCATTTGAGCCTCATTTTCTTATAAACTTTTTCTTATAAAAAAACATGTAATGTATGACACAATTGAATTTTAGGTTAGAGCAGTTGATAGTGCTTCAGCAAATCAATTGATCTCAGCATTTGAGGCGGTAAGACTTTTCAAGCATATTTAGAAGTTTAAAAGCTTTTGAAATGAGAAGTTCTGCAGTGTCAGTACCTTGTGAAGAGAAATTGTGTTTTATTTATAATGGCATATATTTGTTCCATAGATGCTTTATGTTTTAGGAAACACCTGTCAGAAAATATACCTATTCTGAGTGATAGTAAGATCTCAAATTACTGTCTGACAAATGATATCTGATGATACAGCTATTGCATAAGATGTGTTTTGAACCATAAATCTATCTATTGTGGTGATAGCCACAGCAAATTGACATAATAGCTGTAAACTACTAACTTACTTGGGATTTTGTATGATGATGTTTGTCTCCAAAAGTTCCTAATTTCTTCATTTTAGCTGTTATTGTCACCTGCCATAATTGGTCTGTTATTTATTTTACTTTCAGCTTGATACTTGAAAATTTTTCATCATTAAATTGACACTTTTCATGTATTTCAGGCAGAGGATGCAATTCCTGGCATAACACAAGAAATTCTAGAAGGGATTTTAAGATCTGGTAAGATTATGTTGTTGAGGAATAAATTGATTATAGATTTCAAAGAATAAGCATATGTAAGTTAAAGGTATTGATATTAGCATACATGGGAATATAATTTTATGAACAACATTTCTGAAGACTTTTCAAAAAGTTGCTCTAATTAATGTTTGAACCAGTGGCAGCTTGCAATAAGAATAAATTGGTACTAGTAAGTTCAAAATTGGGCGTGGTCAGTGCTTGACCACACCCTGATTTTACTTTCGGATTATGCTGTTCTCCTGCTTGAAAACGTGCAATGACATTGTTGAGGTTAATGGTGCGGGCTTACTTTCTGATAGTCATAGATCATGTGTGCAATGGAATATGACAGCCACTGGCCCTACCTATTGGCAACTGTTGCTTTTGCATTACTAGAAATGCAGTTCTAGTACCATGAATAGTTTTAGCAGCCAAGTGAGGTACTGCCTTAAATTACTTGCTTTGAAACCTAAATAGTACATTGTACTCATGTTGCTTTTCAATCCAAGATATTGCTCATGTAAGACCTTGACTTGACAAAAGCAAAATTACTTTAAGATATTCCTCATCAATAACCACTCTCTGCAATCTTTTCCATCTTTACACTTTCTGTGTAAACTATTTGCCAAATCTAGGAAGTCCAGCTTTTGGAAAGAAATAAAATGCAGTCACTGAACCTCTCTATATAGCAAGAGGGTGCTGCAATTCTGAAGAATAAGCTTACCCAGTCAACAATATTACCCAAAATCTAGCTGCTGGTTGCTATTCATAAGGACCAGGGTATTAGAAATTTGAAACTAGTACTGCTGAGCAATCTACCTATTGTTCAGTTAGAGAGTTACATTACAGATATTCATCAAAAACGATAGATTATGGGAATGCAGTGCTAGAATCTGAGATCTAGTACTTCAGCTTCATCAAAGACAAAATTGTCAATCATTCATTGCAATAGAATTTCAAGTCAAAACAGAGAAATTATTCTGCTACCTGCTCTCGTGCCAACTAAGCCTTTTCATTATGTAACATGTTAGCATGTTGAAAACGCTTTGTACAGCAAATAAAGTGGTACTAGACTTGTAACATTAGTATCGCTGTGCACCACCACTGGTTTCGACTGTTTATGATGATTAGTAATTATATAATCTTCTGTGATTTATGCAGATATTGTTGGCATAGACATCTATGTGGGGGGTAGAGGGGAGCAGTAGTGTAGCACAGTTTGGGGCACCTTAATGCAAAAACCAAGAGGCCCCCTACAAAATTTTTTTTAGTATGTTCCAGGGTGTCCACTCCAGCTGGAAGTGCTGGAAAATGAGCCTTTTCAGAATTTGACTGGAAAAGCTGGAAAACCACAGGTTTTTCTCCTGCTTTGGCTGGAATACCTGGAATTTTTTTTTTGGGCCTAATGTTAATTAGTGGCATTATTAGATGAAAAACAATCTTATCAAGAAACAGGATTAAAGAAGAAAAGATTATTCAATATCACATGGGACAGGCCTTTTTTCACTAAGTTGATCCAGGATTGGGAGTTTTTTCTATGTTTTACCAGGGTGGTTGGTAGATGCTTACCCTCTGGGGGTGGTTTACCAGATGATATTGAATTTATATATGAAAATCCAATTTATATAGGTTACTCAATGCTTTGTGACAATAGTTAGACCGCATTTTCAATGGCTGGAGTTTCATATCAAATTGCAGGGTGTGGCTAGAAAACAATGTGCTTTTTCTGCCCAAAAGGCTAGAAAAAGGTCACTTTTTTCTGAAACTTTGGCTGGAATTCCAAGTTTAACTCAGTGGACACTGTGTGTGCTTTTTTGCCATACTGTGCATAAAGGCTCCATCACAATGGTCCCATTAAGAGGAGACTCATGTTTATATTGATAGGTTGAACTCACAGTTTCAGTTTGAGTGTTAGTTTGCCATTGTGCGTGATATTAGTTCTATAGTAGTTGGGGATTTGTATGCCATTTTGAATCATTTTCAATTAAGAATTTTTAATTTCCCAGTGTTCTTATTGTATTGTAGAAGGGTTCACTCTGAATACAAGTGAAATACTTTTGAGATGCTCGTCAACGAATTCAGATGGTGGGTTTTCTGCTTTAGTGTGTTTCATATTCATCATCTTAGTGCCTCCTCTCCTTCTGTTAAATGTATGCTATTGCCTACCATTCCCATTTAGCCTATCAATAATACAAACACCAATATCCTTTGGAAGTCCCTTGTCTTCCTCCTCAGTGAAATGCCAAAAGAAATCCAACCGAGGCATTCCCAAGGAACCTTCACAGAGCTTGTGACTACACACCTTGTAATTGTTAACCTATTCCTAAAAGATGTATATGCACTACCTACATACAGTGATGTGTCTGGGGGTGAATTTTGGAGCATGATACCCCCTCCCCCAGTGTATAGGAAACTGCAGGAAAGGTGGTCATGTTAAAGGAGATTTGGCATTCCATAGATCATAGTGTTTTCTCAGACATTTTTATTGTTAGTCATAGCAGCTGGTCAAAAGGACAAAATACCCCCTCCTACAATAGAGAGTGTTTAGGCACAGCCCTGCCTATATACTGCAGAGCGCAGACCTCACAAAGCCAGATTGTAGTAAAATTTTTGTTGATATTCTTTAATGGTATTATAGAATCTAAAATATCACTATTACACACGACATCACACACCTGACATCCAGATTTGCCACATGGCATACAGTCCCTCATATTAAAGTTTCCTTTCCAACCCCATATGATTTTGTTCTGACCAACATACCCTTATGGTAAATATGTTTATTCCTTGCCTTGCATTTAGTTGGAATGCTTGGTTTGTATGCCTTTTAATATGGCAAGGTTATTCTGATGAAGCATGCACAGTAAATTAAGATAGCACTTTGCGTGCTTTTAATAAAGTTTTATGACTGCTAAATCATATTAATAGTTTTCTCTTTCATCATATGACAAAATTTTTGTGGCTTAATTTCATTATATATTGTGTTAATAGAATTTCAAATTGAAAGAAAGGAAGTAGAGTTTATCAAACTTGGCAAGAAAGCTCAAGGTATTTTATGCCATAAGGAATTCCCTAGTGACAATTCATTGCTATATTCTGTCATTGGAAATATTGAGTCATCTTCTGACTTGTTAGCACTGTCTTGATTTTTTTGATGTACTTTCTCCCCCTCCCCCACTTATTAATTTTTTCCAAACCCTGGACATTATTAGGACCCCTTATTTAATAATTTTAAGGAAATTGACTGTTTTATGAACCCCTGATTTCATTCCATTTCTCTGTTAGTACTATTCACACCCAGTATTCAAGGTAGAATAGAGTGTTTCTGCATGAATATTAGCTCTATGCTTTATGACAACCTGTTTTTGTTCTTTCCATCATTTAGAATCATTTCAAGCCCTTTCTCAAAGTCTGACCCCCCCCCAACTTTATTTTAACCTCATTTATTAGCTTTTGGAATTTTTTCTAACCCCCCTGTTTATTAGGATCCCCTCATTATTTGGCACTTGAGAGTAGAATATTATTTGCTGTTTTTATTAAGAGTTGCTATGTACGAGGCTCTTAGTTTTCACCAAGAGAATACTTCTTTGATTATGTGCCTTTTTCCAGATCTAAAGACCATTCTAGGGAAGATACCAATGGAGATCCAAGATCGTAGCAAGTTTCTTCAGACTATAAAGTATGCTTTAAAATCTTTTTTGAATGCCATTTTGGTTTGGCCTTAGTTTTTTCTTCATTGGAAAGCACATTAATGATGATATTAACTACTTTGATTCTCTCAAGAACATTCACATTTGGTTCTATTGCAGTACCAAATCATTTTTACTTGGCTCTCCTCATTTAGTGTATCTTTTTATTGCTTTTGCATGTTTTCATTCCAAGTCACCTTTATTCAAATCAGATTTTTTGTTTACCATAAACTACAACTTGAAATTCTAGTCATTATTTTGCTACTTTTTAGTTGGATTTTTTAAATTTGATATTGGAAGGTTCTCTTTTGGTATTTTATCTTTTATCTTGATGCTTTGAATAACCAATGGTGGGCATATGAACACAGGGGTACTTTAGTTCGAGCCAGATCACTTATTCTGTTGCTTCAATGAGAATGAACTTAATTCTTCACTTTCTTCAGCAAATTTTCTCTTTGATGATTGTTGAAATTAGCATATAAATCAGTGTTCAAATCAATGTATGTCTCTAATGTGTCTTTTATCAATAGAGACATAGCAACTGCAATAAAAGAGCTGTTAGATTCTGTGAATGAGGTATTGAAAACTTATCAAGCCCAAGGCAAAATGAGAGAATATCGAAAAGTATGTTGCTATGCTACTGTTTCTGCAAAATCTTGTACATGTCTCTTTAGTATGTGAGATAGAAAGAGTATTAACATGATATCCCTTTCCCATGTGTCTATTAGATTCTGTAATGTATAAATCCCCAAATGCATGTACAGGTGCTCATTTAAGTTTTGAGCTTCAAAAGAGGGATATTATGCACATGTGGCACTTATTTGAGCAGGGTTCATATTGGATTTTCTGTACATCACACCAATCCAAAGAAAAACATGGAAAGTAAAGAGAGATTTTGAAAGACATGATTTATCTTATCCTAGATCAAAAAGTTTTGTCTTCATCAACCAGTAACTCATTGGGACAGGTTTTACCCTATACACTCTCATCTGCATAAAAAGGGCTGTCCTATTTTGAATTCATGCCCTCATCTTTGAGTATTGTACAACCTTTACTGCAAGGCTGGCACTTTTTAAGCAAGTGATACTGTTATGTGACTTCCACCTGTACCACAACTCACAGTATGAGACAAATTATTTTGCAATCCGATGGATAGATGTTTCTCAGGAGTGGTTGTTTGAGGGTGGGCTCTCCTGTGAAAAGGAGCATAGCAAATAATTTTCCTGATTGGTTGGTCACTCATTCAAATAGGGCATGTATTTGAGGATTTACAACACACAAGAGTGAGTGGTATACAACCAGTATCACTATATAATACTCTTTCTGTATATTGATCTCAGGAGTATCATGGTCATGATTAGAGGCTATCATTTAATATTTGATGACAAAATTTGTTGAAAGAAATCAATAAACTGTCTCAAAAAATCAATAGACCAGAGACTAGGGAATTTTCAGGGAATTCAATTTTTGTTGTGGAAAAGTAAGGAAATGTAATGAACATGGAAAAGTCAGAATTTTGCAAGTTGTACTTTGTTAGTTGCATTTCTTAGGTTGGAAAATTGGGCAGCTTCTTTAGAATTTCCATTGAGTTAGATTGAGAGTGTCAGGGAATTTTCCAAATTTAGTTGGAGAATTGAGAGAAAAATCAGGAAATTTTATAACCAGAGGCCACTGGTCACCTAGGCTCACAAACTCAAGTTTTGCAGCTGAGAAATGAACTTTTAACTAACCAAAAAAGTATCTTAATTTGTTTCTTTGGCTGTGTGCTTTCATAAATTGTCCAATTTTTAATATTACACAGTAGAAGAATTTGAATTGCCTAATTTGCTACAAGGATTTTCCTTCATATAATCAAATGATTTCAAAGTAACTTGATCAGTAAGCATTATGCAAAATGTTATTTGAAAACATGATCTACTTCATTTGGCAGTTTCCCAATTGAGACTTTGTAGCATATCTGTAACATTAAATGTTTGACTGTAATTTTTAAACAAAACTTTCAGTATTCCTTTGAGCCATTTTTATCCTTTGTTTTAATTCTTTTGATTTTGGCTACCAGAAGTTTGTATTTAAGTTTAGGGCAGACAATAGTGAGATATAATTTTTTTTGATGCAACTCAAGTATGTTGAAAAATTAATACTAAAAGAGCAATTGATCTGTCAGCTTTACCAACGAATGTACATGTTTTTTTATACTATAGTACAGGAAAATATTTTAATAGAAAACGAGGCTCAGAAGGCCACAATCTTAAGAAAAATCTTTAGAAAATCATAAGGCTCAAGTTCCAAAGTTCAGTGTGTTTTTGCGTGGTTAACGGAAACAGGATTTAGGTTTATTCCAGAAAAAAAGTTAAGAAAACAGTAAAAATACTCTCAGCCTCAATGTTAGGAAAAGGTAAGAAAGTTAAGGCTCAGACAAAAAAGCGATTTTCTTATATAAAAATACATGTAGATTGTAGCTTAGCAAGGAATGATTTTGCATGTTATTTTCAGACATTGGAGCAAAATAAAAGAGAGTTTGTTAAATATTCAAAGAGTTTTAGTGACACATTAAAACAGTATTTTAAAGATGGAAGGTATGTAACTGCTCTCATACGAGTTTATCTCTACATATCCAACTACTGATTTACATACTATTTGTGAATATAGAGGGAGTTCAGTTAAGATGATGGCAAAAGGCATTCATTACCTTACAATTTTCTCTGGTGGTGCGTCATGGTGTTTATCAACAACCACTGAAACCCTTACATCTAGTATTCACCAAATAATATGATATTGCTAATTTGAATTATGAAGTCACCTACGATATACCTAGCAGTCCATGCCCGGAAGAAATTGGCGCACAAGCGTCAATTCGCACGTGCACCCTAGTTTGCACGAGTGATTGCTCTTACTTATTTGGATTTGCACGTGCGATCGAAGATTTGTGTATCCGCAAAAGAGAGTTTCTTGTTGCAGAAGCATGTCAGATATTTCATTTAGGATAACAACAGAATAGAACAGAGTTATGAAAGCAAAAAGTGACAGTCACTAGTGTTGCAGTTGCGACAACATAGTTCCTATTTGGCATATGCCATTGCACGGTTAATAATGGTGTTGGCACGGGCGCAGGTACTGACTTAGTATAAATCACAGAGTTCATTTGGTTTATAAAGTTCAAAACACATTGGCTATTTGTATCATGAATTCCCTATTTAGCTGCTAATTCCCTAATTGCTTTTTGATGTGTTGTTAAGTCGTTTTTAATTGTATTCTATTACTTTTTGCAGGCAAGAAAGTGTCTTTGTCAGCGCAAACAAACTGATAAATCAGACAAACAATATTTTAATAGTCTTTAAGATGGTCGGAGGAACTGTTTGAACTTCAGCCATCATTGATGGTGTGTAAATACTTAATATTTGTATTTAGTAACAAACAAGATTGTAGTAGATAAATTTTTCAAAGTGCCCTTGTAATTTTTAGCAATGGTGTGGAGTTTTTACTTCCATTAAAAAAGCAAGATTATTACAATAACTTTTTGGACAAAATCTTTTTGCATTTTCTCTCATCAAGTAGGATTTTCAAATACTCCGTGATGAGATCATACTCAAGCAACATATAACTTTTATTAAAAATGTTGGACTACTGCTAGAAAGTTGTCTTATTTTGTAGTAATGCAACAAGACTTTACGAAATATGCTAGGTTAGAGAGCTTGCATGACTTCCTACATAGTATAACAACCAAATTGGCTATGGACTGTTCTGCCTTCTGTAGTTATGAAGATATTTCCCTATTCATCAGAATCGAATTCAGGCACAAATTCTTCATCACTTTCATATTTAGCTGTTACCTTTTGTCCAATACCTCGTTTATTTTGACGACTATGCACTATTTCTTTGTCATTATCACTACTGCTAGAATCACTAGGATTTCTGCTCTGATTTTTACTTTGATTTTGCGAACGTGACCTTGCTCGCCTGCGATAATTCCTTCTCCTTTCTGGCGATCTTTTTCGTCGTCTCGATTTCTTTCGTAGTCTGCCACTCTCTTTTTCAGCTGACCGTGACCTATCGTGTGAAGGAGATCGATCGCGTGAAGAAGATCGATTGTGTGAAGGAGATCTCTCGCGTGAACGAGATCTGCTACGTGAACGAGATCTGCCATGCGGACGAGATCTACGCGGTCTCCTATGTGACCTGTAATTTGTGTCTCTATAGCTTCTACTGTATCTGGACCTGTCAGATGATTCACTCTCCGCGCGATCCCACCGTCTACAAAAAAGGAAATGTGTGTGCCACATAGGGTAATACTAATCCGTTATTCAATACAACTAGTGAATAGACTTCTAACTCTATCCTTTGCATGTCTTAACTGCAAAGTAGCCTTTTAGGACACAATTAACACTAAAATCAAGTGAAAGGTAAAAATGAAGTCGCTAAACAGCGCATTATTTCAGCAGATGGGCATTTTTTTTTCAAATCTGTGTTGCTTTCAAACAAGCAAAAAGCTTTTTATAAATCACTTCCCAGAATTCTTTCTTTACAACTATATAAGATGCAGAAAACATTACTATATGTTTGTTTATGAAAAGTGAATACCAAAATTTGGAATCCATTTCTAAGTATTTAGAAGCTTTGCAGGCATTTCTAACCGCGTAAGGAAACGTAGTGCAATTGAACTTGTAATGCGCCCCCATATTCTACAATACTCTTAAGTGCCTAATTGCCGGGGGGGCTGTAAAGAGAAGCTAATAAGCGGGGGTAGGAAAAATGCTATGAAATTTAAGATAATACTGCTATGAAGCACTCTAGGTTCATAAATCAGGCGTCTATGGTCGTAAGAACGTAAACAGCACATAAATATTGCTAACATACAAGAATATTTGTTAAAAACTTCTGTTTGGAACACATTTTGAAAAAATTTTGAACAAAGATTAATAAGCTGGGGGTCCTAATAAGAGCAGGGGGCTGGACAAATTTTCAAAAATTCATCAACGGGGGGGTGGCAATTAGGCAATTATGAGTCAGTGAAAGTAACAAAAGTAAAAAATTACATCAAATCTGAATTAATTAAATTTACAACAAAAACTTCAAAAATTACAGTATCTATAATAGAAAAATATTTAGAAAGTAAATGCATTTGAAAAATAAGCTTTTACTGCCTTTTTGAAAATAACATCTACAGGAAGAATTGAGGCAACTGACCTTTCAAGTTCCCTAGTGCTCCCCCACCATTCTTTTTCACTATGCCTGCTACTCCCCCTCATGGGGCTTCTCCGACTATCAAAATCCCTGTCAGCATCTCTAAACTCATTGTTTGGATTTTTGAAAACATGCAGAAAGTTACAGTTCTTTCCTTTGGGGCACTTGTTTCTAGCAAAGGTACCTTATTGAAACGTAAAGAAAAATAACTATTAAATTATTATACGGTTCTAGGTATCTTCTAATCTTACAAATAAATCTTAAATATATTTTTTATCCCATACAACTTAAAAACAAACAAACAAACAAACAGTTAAGATAACGTACCGATCATAGCGGGAAAGGACTTGATGGTCAGCGAGTTCCCACTCTAACTGGGACTTGCAATTTTTTAAACTAAGGTACTTAATACTTGACAGTACGCAACACTCTTCTTTTACAGCACGAGACAGCGGTAACATTCGTTTAGCATACTTAAAAGCTTTTTTCCTCCGACACTCGTCAGAGTATGAAAACGTCGGATAGTCACCGAAAGGTTAACCGAAATTTATATCCAAATGTGGTTATATATGATAGGATGCGTCTAATTGGTCCCACCAGTGGCCGATTAGGACCTATTAACCATTGTTTGCTTGAAGAGTCCCAGTGAGAAAACGAACTCTTTTTGTCTACACCAGACTGGGTTTTGAGTCTTTATGTAAGCAGATTCCAAAACACTTAAATGAAAAGACGATCTTGCTTGCTCAATGATCCGAAAATTGTCGTCTGTATGTGTTTTGGCAAATTCTGGATTCGCAATTAGGTGTCGTCCTATGGCCGACTCACAATTAATTTTAGACTTGTTGTTTTTACATATACGAGGTGGCTGCTCTCTTGCGGTATTTCTTTTCTTCCTGATGCTCGTGGGACATGTTGTTTTATTCTTTCAAACTCTTTATAAGACTACCTAATTTCGCTGAGCCCTAATATTCCTAAATTTTCCACAGTTTGAACCTTAGAATTATTCTTAAACTATTCTTAAAGACCAGAGGTGCAACCATGCTTGAAAATCAAAGGAATGTCTTCAGATCTTTGTTGATGTCTTACTCCATAATAAAGCAAAACAAAAGTAGAACAGTATACACTCCTTTTTTTATATGAATACCTAAATTTCGCTGAGCCTCAATATTTATTGACTTTTTGAGATTTTGCTGAGCCTAGGATTATTGATATTTTAATCTTTGCTGAAATCATGCTTAATCACAAAGCAAAGCAAGATCAGAACAGAGCAATAAACATTGTATCGAAATGCAAAAGTTTATCTGAAAACAGTATTATTACTCAAATACACAAAAATTGTATGTTCAAATGAAGCACGAGCCTTGCAATATTCTTAAAATTGCTCATAAATTTCATTACTTTTGAGCTTCAATATTCTTACAGACATTATTCTTATAAAAAAAATGAATTTATTAACACGTAACACTTGATGTTTGTCCCAGCAGACCCCACAGGTGAGGAGGCTTGGCTTAGCACATAACCCTCAAATGAAATCTAAAGTATTCAACAGAGGGATTATTTAAGAAAACCAACCAAATAAACAGCATATCAATTGAACGGTGATGAAGATAAAGTCTTCCGAAAATAGAAAAAACAGATATCTAGGAATAAGTAATGGGTACTGTCAACTATATTGAATATTTCCTGATGATCAAGGTGTTTTGGCGCCCTGTCAGATGGGAAAACTCCATCAAACTACTGTAGATCGCAAAACTAAAAAGAAAACTTATAAATTGAATTTTTTGATGATATATAATAGTTCCTTGATATTAATCAATATGTACTACACAAGTTTTGTAGTCCAAGCTTTTGTAAAAAACATTCCTGCTCGCTTCCGAGCTACTCTTTGCCAATGAGGGACAAAATTTAAAAATTTTAGCCATAGTCTTCCTATCTCCACTATCTTAATACGAATTACTATAATTCATGCACTAGCAAACATTCTGAAATTTTAGGTCAGTATCTTCTACCATTTCCAAGTTACAGGCAATCAAATTTTCACAAATTTTGCTTCGTTTCTTGCGTAATCCGCCATATTGAATTTACATGTTGAAGCAGAACTGCTCATATTTCTAAGATGATGGATGTTTTTAACATCAAAATATGTCTTCTATACAAGTTTTGGGTGAAGAGCTCGAAAATAATTTCCAAATCGGTATATAATAATGATAAATGCAAATTAAAACATTTGTAATTTGGTTTCTTTTAGAAATATAGAAGAGGTCTCTTCACTTTTAAGCCAAAATTTGACAATGTCTTTCTAAATTAGTTCAGTGTGAGGGCCTGTTTACATGTGGCGGTTTGGCCCACCTAAGTGAGCTGTGCTATTCAGGGGAGATCGATTCCATTGGTGTATACATGAAGTGAATGCCATCCCGCTCGGGTGGGATAGTCTCCTCTCTGCGTTTGGAAAACAAAAAATTTCTTCATTTCCACTTGCTCATTTTGTGTTCTACGACGAGGTACTGTTCACGCCTTCCTGGTGTGCACCCCAGGAAAGCGTGAATAATGAATCTCTTTACATATAAGTTCTCTTTATGGATCTCTTTACATATAAGTTCTACAATAGGAAGAGTATTGGGAAAATTTATATACATCACTCACCGCATATCGCTGATTTCCACTTTGAAACGGGTGAAAATTGAACAGACAATTGCTTTCCTCCATACCAGCGACCATTGAATTTTGCAAATGCGCTTAGTGCTTCTTCCTCACTGGTGGAGCAATGTAAACATCTCAGCATGTAATGTATAGAATTGGTTCTTTGAAACACTGAATTTCTGTAGCGCCAAAATTATCAAACAAACAGGAGTAGAAGAGATTCCGAATTTCACTATGAAATTACGTGGTCCAATCCAAGAAACAATGAAAAATTTCTTGGACCCAACGTACTTTCAAAAACAGTTCCTCAATGCAACATCTCTACAGTATGAAGTGATTTGATGGCCCTATATTTTCCCTTGAGAAGGCTCCGTGATCCTATCATAATTCATATATAGATTATATATATATATATATATATATATATATATATATATATATATATATATATATATATATATATATATATGTACGCATGCATATCATGTTTCACATATGCATACGAGGGTCACCCTCCAGGTATGAAGCTGATTTTCAAGGGGCCCTCCGCTTAACTACTTACAGTTAGCTATAAGAAACAAAAAGAATCGAAAAGTGAAGATGAACTAAACATTTATACTACATAAGACCCTATTACAATTAATTGTTAAGATAAAAAGTTGCTACGGTGGAAAAAAGAAAAATCTTAATCAAAGGTTTTTTAATTACGAAGCTTTCGCTTAAAAACTGAAAGAGAGGGTGCCCGTTTAACTTCTATTGCAAGGGCATTCCATAATTGTGCTCCACGGTAGGAGAAACATTTTTGATCATTCAGACCTAAGGTCGCCAAGGAACACTTCTAAGTGTTCATTGGCAGCCTTAGGTCAGTAGTAGTATTTCTCAAGTCTAGTGAGCTGCATTCAGAGTTTCTCTGAAAAAGATTGCATATATACTGAGGATATATATTATATATACATTGAGCCCTATTATTTAATGACTTAAAGACTTATTGCTTAGACTCGAAAGCGATCAAGTCAGCTATGCTCATCCAGCTTAAGTTCTTTATAAGTGGGATACTAGGGACATCAAAAGTGCTGTTTGTCAGTATTCTAGCAGCTCCATTATGCACTCTTCATAGTTTACGATAGCCTTCTACTTGGCAATGTCTACCTGGAAATCATGTGAAACAGGCTAAGGCTATATATGACATAAAGTATTCTCCTTTTACGCGGACATTAAAAAGTATATAATAATTTCTAGATAATTTTCATCCATAACTGTACACCTCAATCTAATCCTCATTATCTCGAACTTAAGATATCAAGCATTCACTATACATACCTTCTATATTGAATGTAAACATTGCCACGCAAATGAGGTTCAAAATTGCAGCATACCTAAAAGTACATGCACATAAAATTATTTTAAAATTTGAGAAAAACTTCACAACAACAATTGGCGACTATAGCAAGCAATTGCGTTAAGAAGCATCCAACATGAAAAAGACAATAAAAACACAATAGGATGGCCCCCAAAGCTAGCTCTGGATCCACCCCTGGCCACAACAGCGACTTCAACAAACATATTCAAAATTGGAGGTCAGATAATTGAATATTATGGTTAGGCTTCTAGTTACAAAAAAAGATCCAAAGAACCTATAAAAATCTTAAGTGCAGCTAATTGGTGGTACATCGACCTCTGTCAATCGGAAATTCATCAGATTTGAACACAATTTTGATGACTTCAACTTCTTCCCTTTCTCGATAAATACTATCTCCCAATGCCGCAACACAAAAACCAAGAGAGACTAAACGCAATTGTTCATTAGCTTTCAGTTGGAATTTGTAAAATGCAAGAAATAGATTCCAGGTGGCTATATGGTGCACTATCATGGATTCTCCTCTACAGCTTTCAATGTCTCACCGCCTTAGGCTACTCTAGAACTTTATGCTTCGGCAAGAAAAGTTACTTGGATCTACGAATACTTTGAAAAAAGGGCATGCAGATATATGAAAGAACTTCATTGCTGATTATCGATCATGTCCAACAATTTATTGAACGTAGAAATAAGCTGCTAGCGAATGCCACTTCTCAAGTATTTGCAGTAAGACTCTATAATTTCGAATTAGTAAAAATTGGGCCAAGCTAGGAATGTATAGCATACTACATTTCACTCTGCGTGGCATTTACTGCAGCAAGTGTTTTGATAATGGTCAAATATTTCTTGTGACAAATGTTGAAGGAATTTGTTGTAAAACAAGGGTGCCAAACTAGGAAACACTTGTGATACAAGAGTGACATTTTATATGTTGTATTACAACAATTCCTAGTTTAGCATTAGCTGTAGATATCCAAAGGCATTCAGTCCAACATCTAGTACCATAGGAACAGTAAACACAATAAAAGCGACTTTAGTTAAGATCTTTTCTGCAAATCTGTTTGTGATACGGGGCAGCTGAATTGGAAAGAGCTGTAGTTTTAAGGCCTCCAGATCACTATTTATGTGTTAATAGCTAAAGATGCCTTCTGAGCAAGATGATAGGCTTGTAACATAAGCATACATAATATGAATACAAATAGGAAGAGTCCTAACCAAGAACCTTGTGGAGCTCAATAGGATAGACAAATTCGTGACTACAAATTCTTGCCGTTCACATCGCAGAGTTGTTATCGATCCCGTAAACAAATTTCCTGGACACTGTTTAGGGCTAAATGCAACAGGACTCTTCAGATAGATTAATGCTTGGAATGCAAACATTCCACAATCGACATGATGCAATACCAGCCATTTTTACATAGGCCCTGTTGCCTGACGAACAAGAGCTAATATTCATTTAGAAACACTATGAATAACTGCAAATAGGCTCTTCAGGCATTCTTCTCGAGAATTCTCGTCACATCTTTCGCGGCGAAAAAGGCCCAAGCCAACTACAATAATCATCGGTGAGATTTACAGCAGCTATCTTCTAGTACTCATAAAAAACTATATGCGTCAAGAAAAGCTATATATATATATATATATATATATATATATATATATATATATATATATATAT
>OLMO02000231.1:21210808-21225612 GCA_900291935.2 Cassiopea xamachana
TATATATATATATATATATATATATATATATATATATATATATATATATATAGAGAGAGAGAGAGAGAGAGAGCTGGAGTTTTTGTGGACAGCAATCGAATTTTCTCTCCACGAAACCATCATTCGAGTGAATGAGGTCACCTAGTCGAAAACGGGCCTAAATCTGGAATGTGACAAACATATGTTTAATCAGCTCTTTAGGAACTCCATTAATTAATGTCTACATGATAAATGCACTTCTCTAAAAGTACACCGCGAGCTATGGAAAAAATTGATTTTTTATAGAGACATTTGGTTCTGAACCCATGTTTGCAAAGAAAGTTTTCAACAAGGGGCAATTACAATACAAAATTGCTCACACAAACCCTGCTTTACTGCACTTCGAAAGAAAGCGACAATTTTATCGAGATAGTGATATCGCATGGGTCACATTGGCAAGTCTATAGATTGCCGCACTACTAATTCTAATTTGAGTTGTCTATTTGCAAGTGACAATAGTCACTAATGCTCCTTTGGCGGCTCCGCACGCAGCGTTTTGCTATTTATAGCACACGCCTTTCCAAGCTCTGGATTTTCTCGATAATCTTCTTTGTCTGCTACTTATTGGCTGGGATAATGGTTTCCGGTCTTCTTTTAATTACTATCTTAATTTAGCTTGTTTCTTGCTTTTCCAAGCTTCTACAAGTTCAAAAGCAATATTATTCAGATATGATGACATTGAGGGCTCGCATTCATGAGAGCATGGTACCATGAGAGCATACGTAACAATCATGCTGGACAGTGCAATGCCACCAACAATGGAGACTCTTTTACACGGTTCACATTGACCAATATAAAATTGCTCCTGCTCAATTTCTTCCACACTTTAACGTTGCAAATTCGTAATGGCTCTTTTGCAAGGCATTCTAACAACCCCCATTTATTGCAATCCTTCCGGCTATTTTAAGCCTAGTGCACACAGTACGATTTTAGTCGCTGAGGACGAAGACTTTTGTCGCTGGCGACGAAAACTTGCTGTGTGCGGGAAACACATATAAAAGAGTTTTGACGCTGATGACGATCTTCAGTATCAAATATGCTAGAGATTATTTTTCGTTGCTGACGACAGAAGACAAGATCTCTGTTGCGAGCGAGAAAAATCGTGCTCTGTGCGTTAGGCTTTACCTTCAGACTTTTTTCCAACCCTCCACCTATCGCCACTCCTTTCTATTCTGGACTGGAGAGTAGTGTCATATATTCTTCGCAGACTATTATTTCTTTACCAAAAACGTGACTATAATGAATATCCACTCTCCGAACAAAGTTTCTTCAACAAATACATCCATGACCTTTTACAAGTGTCACATGGGGACGAATCCCAAAAAACTAGTAAGCAACATAATATATAACGAACAACTACAATAAATACAAAACGGAGGATGTTACACGCTTTTTATTTTATAAGGAACCACTATATAAGGAACCTACATGTAAACTGCTAAAATATTTAAGGAAATTATACTACTAATGGAGAAGAATCCAATGAACTTTTGAATTTCAAAAATTTTTAAATGCAAATAATCACGAATTAGGAAGCCGGTTCCATTGGCAACTTACATAGATACGTTTATGAAACTTCCTTCCTACCTTATTCGTGCTTTTCATCTTGGGTTCTAGCCAAAATAAAAAGTGAAATTCAGAATATTGATTTTTCCCTATGTTTGTACCGGTTTTATGGCAATACATGCGCAGTGAAAACTAAGGAACTATCAAGGAACTTGTAGTACTAGAATTCGCTAAAAAGAGGTCGAAAAATACGAGGAACGTTTAGAGCTAGGCCTTGAGCTAGGATTGGTATAAAATAAAAAGCGTGTAATACCTCAGGTTTTAGCAAAAACAGGATAACAGTTATTACAGCAGAGCTGACGTTCCCTAGCAATCAGAAACTCTATTTAATAAATGTTTGTAAACTAATGAATCTTCATTAACATTGCACCATTAAAACAGCGATTAGAGTCTTCTATCTAACAGTTCCTAGCTTCCTCAATTATGCCTTACCAAATCGACAAACCTTAGTATACATAAACACAACAGAAGGTCTTTAAGAAATAGAGCGTTAATAAGTGTTTGAATGAGCCGACACATCACCCAGTAAAAACATCCAAACAAACAAGATACTAATTGAAATCTTAATTACTGTAATGCTTCGATTAAACAATAAATGCCCGGGGCGTTTATTAAATTGTTTGATATTTTAGGGGGTGTCTATTGGAGGGGGCGTTTATTGAATTTTTTCAATCTTCCTAGGCAATATGCTTAAACAACATCTAATGAAGGTCACACTTCTGATGATCTTTTGTGAAACTGTGAATAACAACTAATGATAATAATAATAATAATGAAAGTCTGGTTCCAGAAGTATAATTCTAAAACAAATCTAAATATCTAGTTCAAAGTCATCATCAACATCGTCTTCCTCGATGATGTTTACATTATACGCACACATCTTTTAAACAAAGAAAATGGCTAGAAGTATTCCAGCAAACCCGTTCTTAGTCTGCTACAAGACAGAAGTAACCAGCTTAATTCGTGGTCATCAGGTCTATAAAGAAGTTTGGGATGCTGCAATCGGTGACACGCTCGAGGCTGCCTCGGATGATCGAGAAGAAGCGAAAGAATATGACAAATATTCCGTTGGATTTTACAAGAAAGACCTCCTTGTTGGACATATCCCCATAGAAAATTCAAGTCTTTGCTTCCATTTCATCAACCAAGACCCAGAAAACAAGATAAGAGCAATGATATCTAGAAAATGTCAACGAGAAATCGGACTTGTCGTTCCCGCGAAAATAATTTTTACTACGAACGATAAACGCTACTCGGAAGCTTTAGAGAAAGAACTATTGAAATTTCCCGCTGTAAATTTCCCGCTGTAACGTTGAAATTTAGAAAGAAGGGCGTATAACGTAAATTCCTTATTAATATTTCACGAAGTAAAGGTAAAGAAGCATGGTAGTATATTGTTAATTATTGTTCTGTGTTTCAAATACACGCCCCTCTAGAAGGGTGCGTCTATTAGAGGGGGCGTTTATTGAAAAGAAATTCCAAATCAGAGGGCGTCTATTCGATGGGGCGTTTTAAAGGAGGGCGTTTAATCGAAGCATTACGGTATGCAACGTGCAAATGCCATAAAACCTTAGATACAGTCGAACCTCCAATAGCAGCCACTTTTAGATCCAAAGCCAAGTGCCCGTTAATAAGAGATGGTCGTAATTCGGAAGTTTACAAAAATCACAAAATCTTACCCTAGATGCATATTATGCTTTATATGTTATTTTGAAGACACTTGAGTGCTTCTGAGCTTGTCGGCCTTAACCGACATTTACAAATATCCGTACATTTACAACTGAACAATACTACCGTAAGAAGACAATTACAAAGGTTCAAATTCAAAACAAAATTGCTACCGTAATCTCCTCTAAATTCATATAGACAGGGCACTTACATCCCAACGCCTGCTCCTCTATTAAGAATGTTTCAACAGAATCAATAGCACGCTATATTATGAGTGTTTGATAATTTCAAGACCAAATTCAACAATTTCAGGAAAATACTTGAGCTAGTCTGCTTGTGTGGTTGCGTTTAAAGGGATAACCTTGGTAAATTTTTCATTTGGAACTGGACCTGGTGGCCACTGAACGTATTGGGAGGTGGCCGTTATTCAGGGGTTTATCATATCAAAGTGTGTGGGACTGAAGGTTAGTGGGCGTTATTGGGAGGTGGCCGCTAATCGGAGGTGGTCGCTATCAGAGGTTGGAGTGCATCTACAAAACACTGAAGCTTAAACACACGGAAACCCATCTGAGTTATAGTAGGTAAAAAAGCTTAGGTACACTAGCTCTCAAACCACGATTAAGCAATAACAGCCTTAGTTCCCTTTTGTTCTTTGATCGCATTCTACTATATTCCAAGGTAAAAGGCTAATTTATCTTGATGTCTTTTGCATTTGTCTTAGTATAATGTATTTTAATAGGTTTCCGAAATAGAGTGCAGAGAGACAATGCTATAGTTTGGTAGCTTAACCATAACCTTATCTCAAGTTCCTTCATGTACCTTGCGCTCACATCGAAGAGCTTTCACATATCTAATCCTATTTTAATCACTGCTTCTATATTTCAATTTCCAGACTACAACTTTCAACGTTAATAACCGTAGGTACGCAATTTTCCTTTTTCCTGCCTGTAATTGCCCTGCAGTAGCAAAAAGCCTTAGTAATTGGTACCGAGGTAGCTGCCCCCTACTGCCCCCAGTTGAGTTGGGGATTAACGAAGAATGCCGTTATAGACAGGTAATTAGAAGCTAATACATTCCAGCAACTGTGGTGCATGTAAGGCTATATGCATATGAAAAAGCAGAAGTTGGGCCGCAGCGATAACGCATTGTAGCTAAGATTGGATTAAATGTTCGCTAGGTTTTCACAGAACGCTAAACAATAGCAAACAGCAAATGCCATAAATCCCTTTAGCAGAGTTTGGCAATAACACATCTTGTAGGAATGGCAAAACAATAACGATATATTCAATGTATTAACCAACGACAATGTCCATTTACCAAAATCCGCTTCTACTCCCACGGTCTACTTGCCCAAACAGCTGAGCAGTGGCACCGATGACGTCAAGATGCGCATACCGCTATATCAAATTTGTAAAAGTCTATAAAAGTCCATCTTGTTTGTTTGGATGTTACACACCCACGGGTATGGAGTTCGTGCTACCAAGCATGTGTACCTCACCTCGTGGAACGCCGTACACCCACAGGCATCACGCGGTACAGTGGTGCTAAATTTACACAAACATCTAAACCCACGGCCAGTAATTTTCAAAGAAACCCGTGGGTGTACTACATTCATGAATGATCACTCTTAGGGGCCATTCAAATATTACGTCACACAAATTTTGGCATTTTTAGACACCCACTCTGTCGCACTTTGTCACAAATCACAAATTCAAAACTACCCACCCAATTCACAATGTGTGACGTCATATTATGAATTTCAATAGGATATTTTTCTGCATTCGTAATAGTGTGCTTATTATGTATTTTCAATCAAAATTGGTGCAAGCGAAAATGGCATCAAAATATAATTGCCAGACTATTTGTAGACGTGGAGCCGCAAAACGGCCAGATTTGCTATTTTGAGGTCAAATGTGCTAAATATCAAGTTGCTTTAAAATGTGACATCACATTCCAAAAACAACCCATCCACCCCTTGTCACAATTTGTTTCAAATATCAAAAGACCCCCACCCTCCTCTGCGTAACATATGTGAAAGGCTCCTTGCCTCTGCTTTCGCAATGTTCTATGAGAGCTGCTTATAAAACTGAGTCTGCTTTTCATTTGTTTTTGCAAATAGGTACGTGCTATATGTGGCAGTAAGTATATGTGTTGATACCAGTTCGCATAAGAACAATCAACTGATAATAGTGAAGATGAAGCGTACAACGTTGTCAGATTTCTTTCTGTGTTAACAAAGTGCCTAACTGCGGCAAAGCAATATTTTCTATCGAATAGCTTCTTAAAATGTAAAGATAGTGTTCCGTCAAGGGATGGAATCAAATAAAGTTAGCATCAGTGCAAAATCAATGAAGCTGAAAAACTCGTACAATGTGAGAACAGAGCTCTTTGTTTCAGCACACTGCGCTGAGAATTAAGACCGGATTTCATCTTCAACTCCAGGGTAACTAGGACAATAGAAGGTAGCAAATGCCATGAATTCGTAAAATAACTAAAATACTTCTATACAGCCAATAAAAACAATATCTGCAATTTGATGCAAAGACGACAAGGCCATATTGTAATGCAGGGACAATGCCAGCAAAGAAATTCAGCCAACGCAAACACAACAAATCTAATTTTGGAATGTGCCCACGGTTTCGTATCTATTCCTGGGTGCCGTGGGTTGTAATAACCCGGAATATGGAAATTTCACGAATTATTTTTATGAAGAGAGGGAGTTGTAGAAAACAGAACGGTTAAAGAGGGTCTAAAATGAATATGTAAAGCAGGGGTGGAGCGACCGTGGGTGCTTGGGGGGGGTTTGAGCCCTTCTAGAATTTTACTGAGCCCCCCACACATCATTACCTAACTTTTTCAAGATTTCTATGCACTGTTAGCACTCTCATAGCCTGCACGTTCATCTTTTAATCTGAAAGACATTAAGATTGTTTCACTTCGCTCATTGTCGGTACTTTAGAAGGATTTGCCCCCCCCCCCCCCCAGTATTTCTGGCCTGACACTACCTATGATGTAAAGTATGTAAAATGAATGAATGAAATGATTGTAGTCTTCTTGCACTAAATAGAAATAGTAAGAATAGTAAACATAGAATTAGTGTAGTCTTGTTGCCACAGGTATGGTAATCGATCCTTCGCGTTTGTTCTGTTTGAAGTGATATGGGAGCTCCTAGTTGAGAGAAAGTGCCCGTAGCAGTACGATGCCAAGCACTACAAAGAGCTAATAAATAAGGGCTTGAAACAAGCAATAGCGTAACAGAAACACTCGAGGCCTTTAGGAGTTCAGTAAGATTAGGGCCCCATACTACCTCATCCCTAGTAATACAAAAGAAATCCATTTTCAAAATCTCTGAGGTGCCCCCTTGAGTGAATCAAAAGCTCGACAGCCCTTAGGGGTTGTACTAGCCCCAACCTACGTCGGTTACGTCACTGGACACAAGAACGGAGTACCCAAGGGTAGCGCTCCTAGAATAGAAAACTTGATAGTTCCTTTCTTTCTTTTTTCCTTCTTTCTTTGTCTCTCTCTCTCTCTCTCTCTCTCTCTCTCTCTCTCTCTCTGCCTCTCGAAGAAGAAGAGGAAGAAGAAGCAGAAGAAGAAAAAGAAGATAAGGATGAAGAAGAAGAGCAAGTTGAAGAAGATGAAGAAGATGAGGGTGGCGAAGAAGAGGAAAAACAAGAATAGCGTTCTTATGGCATGCAACTGAACGCACCGTGGCATCACGACTAACGGGTATTAAAGAGGCCTCTTGAATAACTTTGTGCAGGAAGTAGGCAAAAAATTCTGGATAAAATTGTAATTTAGGAACCATTCATTATTTAAAGAGTGGCTGGTACCAGAGAGAAATTGTTGGTTGTTGGGAGAAATTTTCTGAAAGAATGTAGCTGTGGAAATATATATTGCAATACAATCTCAAGATTGGGTAAGATGATTTTTTGGACAAGAAATCAATTCTCTTCGGTACCAACCCCTCTTCAAATAATGCAATTTGAAGGATGTACAATAAGTTAAAAATTCAAACACGAGCACCTACAAATACTATTCTGTATATCCCAGCAAAAATTGATTCTAGAACGGAGTACAGCATTGGAGTGCAATGCTCACACGTCTTTAAAATTCACTATAAACCTTACCTATACATTCCACCATAAAATACGCTTACTTTTTGACTAACTCTAATCAGCTGTCCTTTTCACATATAGGCCTAAGAACCAACCATTTTTAATGCCAGGTGCTGGGGGAGGAATTCTTGCAGGGGTATGAAAACTTCTAAAGAAGTAATGATGTATTGATGGGGTGTGAAATTCATGTATATGAGTATGATGGGGGTACATTCTTTTTTACTATAAGAATAAAGTTTATAAGAACTCAAAAATCACTTAAATTTAAAAATAATACGAGGCTCAAGCGTCATCAAGACAAGTGAATTTTTGTATCCTAGTTATAATACTGGTATTAGCTTTACTTTTGCATTGTCGATACAACACATAAAATCTTGCTAAGTTTCATGATGTAGTGAAACATCAACAAAGATTGGAATATATTCCTTAAATGCTTAGGAGAAGTTACACATTTGGTATATAATAATAATATCAGAATATTTCTAGGCTCAAAATCAGCAAATTAAAAAATATTGAGGCTTGGAAAAAGTTAGGTATTCCTATAAAAAAACTTTGTGTATGAAACTATCAACATAAAAAGCAATGGGGAATGAAACCTAGCTTGATTGGGCTACTGGGACATGAATGTCGTGCCTGACATAAACAATGATAGGTCCCTTTGGGGGGTATTAATAGTATATCTATTATACTACTCACTTTGAATTGGTAAACACGGCCAACACTCTTGAATTCGTCAAGAACATCTTTGTAGAAACTCTTAAAGTTGCTATAAAGCTCATCTTCATCAAACTGTAAAGTGGAAACGTAGTAAGAAAAAAAATCAGGGAAGTACAGAGTCATTTGTTCCATTAACAATACAGAAATCAAATAACAATGGCACAACATTGGAATAACAATGAAATTACAAGTCAGCTTGAAGCAGATTTAATTCCATTGAGACGCAGCCTCTAATAAAATTATTAATAAATTCAAGTGAATGCAACAAAATAAGGCATTTGTACTTCTATATAGGAAAAGGGTTCAATGTTCATCAAACGAACTCTGTTGTCGAAGATATAACATCTGGTGAGAGAAAAANACTGGGGGCACGTGCCCCCACTTTTTCAAGCATTCCTATGTAGTGTGCCCCTTTTCGGCTTACATAGTGCTCTTTCTTGCTGATAAGGGTGCCCCTGAATGCATATGTCCCCCCCAACTTTTTGAATGCTTCCTACGTCTCTGCTTCTGAAGAACACTGGTTTTTCAAGACAATGCGCAGATCTAAGATACACTTTTGCATTTCTACACAAATCTATACAATGGCAGACCGTATAAAATCCAACTGCATTTGACAAGATACCTCTAGCTCGACGTCCTGATCTTTCTCATCTAGCATGACTTCTGTAAGCCTAACATCTTGAAACATGTTTGGAATCAGCAACGTCTGACTTGATGAGGGTCTTGGATGTTGTCTGGAACACCTTTATGTCAAAATTATTATGTTAGTAGACTATTAACAATCCAATGAATAGCAACCTCGCTGCAAGCAGGGGCAGAAATTTAGGAATTTGAGGTGTGGCACCCACAAAGGTTTGTCATTCGGCCCTTCGTTACACAGAAGTCGGTCTATGACAACTTGTGGAATTAATCGGACAGTATTTAATGCAAAAGCCAAACTATGAGAAACTTGGAGGGCCAGGGAGTCAGAAGTCCATCCACTCCACCCAACTAATATGCCAGTGAGATCCTGATGGCATGCAGGGGCGTAAATAGTGGGGGTATGACACCCCCCCAATCTTCGACAACCGGCATTTCGTCGGGCAAAAGCCAAACAACATGTTATCAAATGCTCAGCAAAAATACAATAGCAATAAAGTTGAAATTTCTTAATTTCTGATTTTTGTGAAAAGGTTTTTGCTAGACAAAAATAATGAGTTTTTTGCCCGATATTCTCTTCATCTTTTTCGGCAAATAATTTCTACTGCCCGGGCTATGCATGAGATATAGGTGCTTCTCAAAAACAGCATTGTTTTATTTTCATTGTTATGCTCAACAACAAATTATCTGTTTTGAAATTGTTGCAACGTAGTGGCAGCGTCTTCATTTCATTCCAAATATCCCACGCTGGATATATTCGGCGAAAGGTACGCTATCTCCTTCGCTCAATGGCGTGAGATTGCTCTATCTTTGGTTTTAGTGTACTGGCATTCGACAGCAAAAAAAGAGAGGTCGGCGGAGGCTTTGCCATTCTTGTTTTAAGCCTTCAAAATTCAATGAAACAAGGTTGAGGGATCAGCTGTTTGTTCTTTAAATAAATTTCAATTATAAAAACAGGCCATACTCTGTTTTGAAGAGGTATTTTCCGACGTTGTGTCATTAAAGAACAGCGTAAAATTCTCCTCCAAAACCACAAACGTAATCCGAAGCGTCCTAATTAAAAGTATCCTCAATGAAACATTCTCTGGGGAGCGGCGAAAATGTCCGGTAATATCTTATACACCCCCAAGGAAAAATGCTAGTTACGCTCATGATGATAGGACTTGATCTGCAAACGGTCTTATAAGAAATGCATTGCTAGGTGGAACATCCCCTCCCTCCCTGCATTTACGCATATTAATAGACAAAATAGAATGATAAATTGAATTGCAGCTGAGTCTCTTTGAAAGAGCTCCAGATCTGCACCTGCTTTGAAAGATAAATATGGAATTTTTACGTGCAATGCACAAGCTTTAGCGCTTGCTGTTCATTTTAACAATTCAATCAAAGTGGTAGCATTGGCGAAACGGAGACCATCGCGATCCTAAGCAATTAAATACGATGGGACTTTTGTGTAGTGAATAAACGAAAACGGATGAATGAATGACTCCAGTGTCATGTAGCAACAATGACTTGTGAAGGTTTTGGGATGGCCGTTGGAAGCCCTTACGTAAAGTATGGCCAAAATGTACGTAATTTTTACAGATTTTTGAGGGCCCCTTCGCGGTCCATAGTTTTTGAACAAGGTACCCTAAACTGCGTTACGCCACTGGGTGGTAGCAACAATCATGCCAAGAGGAGCTGCCCTCTTCTCCTATATCAGTACTTCTCAAATATTTTTTGCAAGGCCCCCATGGAAAGAGAAACTATTTCGCGCCCCACTCGCTATAAATAAGGCCATTATCTATAAAAATGGCATATGTATACCTATTCCCCGGAGTCATATGCACTCCCTCAAGTATTGCATCGCGCCCCCCTTGAGGGCTGCGCACCACTATTTGAGAAACGCTGTCCAATGCTAAGCAATAGCAAAGAACAAGCGACCAAAAGTCACACTTGATATTTATAACAATACCGAGGCTTACAATCGAGGCTTAAGCTTCATCAAGAAGGAAGAAATTTTTGTATCCTAGTTATAATACTGCTTTCAGATGTGCTTTAGCATTATTGATACAAAACATAAACTTTTCCTTAGTTTTATGGCGTAATAAAACATAACCAAAGATTGGATTATATTTCTTAAATTTTTAGGCGAAGTTTCATCTTTGGCATTTGAGAATAATTTAAGATTCATTCTGGGCTCAAAGTTATAAAAATTTAAAAATACTGAAGCTTGGAAAAAATTAAAGTATTCGCATAAATAAGTGCATTAAAGATACGAAAATCTACTACCTATCTCCAAATCGACAAGCGCCGGTCTTCAAGTAAAATGCACAGTTATTTGGATCCTTTCAATCAAGACAGAGAAACAATGTACAAAGTGGGAAAAGTATTTCATACAAAATAGGGAAAAGATATTTAATGAAATGAAATTAAATTTGATCTACATAGCTGAAACCTAAGGGATTGGTTACATTTTATGACCAGGGAGGGGCCACGAAGAAAATGATATGTGGCACTAGAGCATTTCTGCCTCATCACTTTCTCAGTAATTAATAAATTTATATTCGGCCCCGTCCCGGTCATAAGTAATAATCAGTCTCCCATCCCTGCCATAAATAATGACAATTCCGTACTCAGGTAAAAATAATTACCAGTCCCCACTTTACATTCTTTAGAAAAAGGTTTTTTTCTCTTTTCACATCATTGACACGAACCTTAAAACATCATATAAAAAATCTGATTGACCTTTGCAAAAAGGGAACTAGAAACAGCAATCAACCACGACATGAAATTCTCGGAAAAAATTACATGTTGTTACGTCACATACAAGAATGTGTCTACAAGTGGTTTCGATAAGGAAAATTCTTCAAGGAAAAACTAACCTTTAACATANACATAGTGCTCTTTCTTGCTGATAAGGGTGCCCCTGAATGCATATGTCCCCCCCCCCAACTTTTTGAATGCTTCCTACGTCTCTGCTTCTGAAGAACACTGGTTTTTCAAGACAATGCGCAGATCTAAGATACACTNTTTTGCATTTCTACACAAATCTATACAATGGCAGACCGTATATAATCCAACTGCATTTGACAAGATACCTCTAGCTCAACGTCCTGATCTTTCTCATCTAGCATGACTTCTGTAAGCCTAACATCTTGAAACATGTTTGGAATCAGCAACGTCTGACTTGATGAGGGTCTTGGATGTTGTCTGGAACACCTTTATGTCAAAATTATTATGTTAGTAGACTGTTAGCTATCCAATGAATAGCAACCTCGCTGCAAGCAGGGGCACAAATTTGGGAATTTGAGGTGTGACACCCACAAAGGTTTGTCATTCGGCCCTTCGTTACACAGAAGTCGGTCTATGACAACTTGTGGAATTAATCGGACAGTATTTAATGCAAAAGCCAAACTATGAGAAACTTGGAGGGCCAGGGAGTCAGAAGTCCATCCACTCCACCCAACTAATATGCCAGTGAGATCCTGATGGCATGCAGGGGCGTAAATAGTGGGGGTGTTACACCCCCCAATCTTCGACAACCGGCATTTCGTCGGGCAAAAGCCAAACAACATGTTATCAAATGCTCAGCAAAAATACAATAGCAATAAAGATGAAATTTCTTAATTTCTGATTTTTGTGAAAAGGCTTTTGCTTAACAAAAATAATGAGTTTTTTGCCCGATATTCTCTTCATCTTTTTCGGCAAATAATTTCTACTGTCCGGGCTATGCACGAGCTATATTTGGTGCTTCTCAAAAACAGCATTGTTTTATTTTCATTGTTATGCTCAACAAAAAATTATCTGTTTTGAAATTGTTGCAACGTAGTGGCAGCGTCTTCATTTCATTCCAAATAGCCCACGCTGGATATATCCGGCGAAAGGTAGGCTATCTTCTTCGCTCAATCAGGTGAGATTGCTCTTTCTTTGGTTTTAGTGCACAGGCATTCGACAGCAAAAAAGAGATGTCGGCGGAGGCTTTGCCATTCTTGTTTTAAGTCTTCAAAATTGAATGAAACAAGGTTGAGGGATCAGCTGTTTGTTCTTTAAATAAATTTCAATTATGAAAACAGACCATATTCTGTTTTGAAAAGAGGTATTTTCCGACGTTCATAAGTGCTTGGCCGTAAAAATACTCCGGGGACAAGACCCCAAACCCCTATTTTCTCACACTTCTCGCATGTCCTACTAACTGTTCATGATTAGTGTCATTAAAGAACAGCGTAAAATGCTCCTCCAAAACCACAAAACAAAATCCGAAACGTCCTAATTAAAAGTACCCTAAATGATATATTCTCTGGGGAGTGGCGAAAATGCCCGGCAAAATTATATACACCCCTAAGGAAAAATGCTAGTTACGCTCGGGATAATAGGACTTGAATTGCAAACGGTCTTATAAGAAATGCATTGCTAGGTGGAACATCCCCTTCCTCCCTGCATTTCCGCATATTAATAGACAAAATAGAATGATAAATTGAATTGCAGCTGAGTTTCTTCGAAAGAGCTCCAGATCTGCACCTGCTTTGAAAGATAAATAAGGACTTTTCCCGTGCAATGCACAAGCTTTAGCGCATTCTGAACAGTTCATTTTATTAATTCCATCAAAGTGATAGCATTGGCGAAACGGAGACCATCGGGTCCTTAGGAATTGAATACAATGGGGCTCTTGTGTAGTGAATAAACAAAATCGGATGAATCCAGTGCTATGTAGCAACAATGACTTGTGAAGGTTTTAGGATGGCCTTTGGAAGCCCTTGCGCAAAGTATGGCCAAAATGTACGTAATTTTTACAGATTTTTGAGGGCCCCCTCGCGGCCCCTAGTTTTTGAACTAAGGTACCCTAAATTGCGTTACGCCACTGGGTGGTAGCAACAATCATGCAAAGAGGAGCTGCCCTCGTCTCCTATATCAGTACTTCTCAAATATTTTTTGCAAGGCCCCCATGGAAAGAGAAACTATTTCGCGCCCCACTCGCTATAAATAAGGCCATTATCTATAAAAATGGCATATGTGTACCTATTCCCCGGAGTCATATGCACTCCCTCAAGTATTGCATCACGCCCCCCTTGAGGGTTACACACTACTATTTGAGAAACGCTGTCCTATGCTAAGCAAATAACAAGCGACCAAAAGTCACACTTGATATTTATAACAAAACCGAGGCTTACAATCGAGGTTCAAGCTTCATCAAGACACAAGAAATTTTTGTATCCTAGTTATAATACGCTTTCAGATTTGCTTTTGCATTATTGATACAAAACATAAACTTTTCCTTAGTTTTATGACGTAGTAACCATAACCAAAGATTGGATTATATTTCTTAAATTTTTAGGCGAAGTTCACCTTTGGCATTTAAGAATAATTTAAGATTCATTCTGGGCTCAAAGTTATAAAAATTTAAAAATACTGAAGCTTGGAAAAAATCAAAGTATTCGCATAAAAAAGTGCATTAAAGATACGAAAATCTACTACCTATCTCCAAATCGACAAGCGCCGGTCTTCAAGTAAAATGCACAGTTATTTGGATCCTTTCAATCAAGACAGAGAAACAATGTACAAAGTGGGAAAAGTATTTCATACAAAATAGGGAAAAGATATTTAATGAAATGAAATTAAATTTGATCTACATAGCTGAAACCTAAGGGATTGGTTACATTTTATGACCAGGGAGGGGCCACGAGGAAAATGCTATGTGGCGCTAGAGCATTTCTGCCTCATCACTTTCTCAGTAATTAATAAATTTATCTTCGGCCCCGTCCCGGTCATAAGTAATAATCAGTCTCCCATCCCAGTCATAAATAATGACAATTCCGTACCCAGGTAAAAATAATTACCAGTCCGCACTTTACATTCTTTAGAAAAAGGTTTTTTTCTCTTTTCACATCATTGACACGAACTTTAAAACATCATATGAAAAATCTGATCGACCTTTGCAAAAAGGGAACTAGAAACAGCAATCAACCACGACATGAAATTCTCGGAAAAAATGACATGTTGTTACGTCACATACAAGAATGTGTCTACAAGTGGTTTCGATAAGGAAAATTCTTCAAGGAAAAACTAACCTTTAACATA
>OLMO02000231.1:21225712-21238907 GCA_900291935.2 Cassiopea xamachana
CTTAGGCTCAAATGGTATATATCAATAGACTTTTCCTCATAGTTCAATCTACAAGTATCTACTTTATGATTCAATAAATCATCGTTGTCGTGCTGGATATAAATCATATCAGGAGGGTCAAAATCACTAAACAGTAATCTTTCTGGTGCCAGGCGCTGGCAAGATAGAGCTTGGTCTTAGATAGTCGTATTCAGTTAGCGGGTTTCTGTGGGAAAAGTGATATTAGCAGACTAAAAAACCGCAAAATTTAAAACAAATACCAGCAGCTTGCCAAAACACCACCTTTTCTCTAAAGAAATACCAAATCTTTCTGCGAGGGCAGGGGCAGAATTGGGAATAAGGCGGGGCCAGAGGTTGGGGGCCTCTACTACAAACATATCAATATCATATGCAATAGCGCTCATTAGCATGATTACAATCACAATCATAATAACAATCACTATCACGACCATAATCACTTTCACTATCGCAATCACTATCACTATCATAATCACTTTCACTATCATAATCACTATCATCACTAATGCCACAATCACAATCTTCACCACAATGACTTTCACTATTGCAATCACTATCACTATCAATGTCACAATCACTATTACTATCACAATCACTATCACTATCAATATCACAGTCACTATTACTATCACAATCACTTTCACTATTAATATCACTATCATCACTGATGCCACTGCCATTATCATAATCCCATTATCACAATCACCATCAATATAAATGTCACTATCATTATCACAATTACTTCCACTATTACTATCACTATCATTACTAATACTACATATTCTGCATGAGAAACAAGCCTTGGACTAACCCTGATCTTCTTACTTACTGAACTATAAAGTAGTTACACGTTGTTTCACTTTGTAGTTTGGGTTTTTTTTTAACTTAATGACTAAATGTAACCTTGTCAGCCAGATACAAATTACCTGTATTCAGAGAGATTTGTATTTGCAAATTCTAGTTTGAATATATACATGAGAAGTTTCAAAAAAAAACTAATGCTACAATCACTATCACTACCATAACCACTTGCACCATCGCAATCACTATCACTATCATGATCACTTTCACTATCACTACCATAATTACAATCACTATTAATCACCATCAATATCATAACAAGCATCGTCATTACAATATGCATAATAATAACGATCATAACCGCTATTCTAATAAAACATCACTACCATCAAGATGTAAGTCGTCACATGAAGAACACTTACTTAGTATCTACTCTATACGAGGAGGTATGGTGCATGGTCACAATAAATCATAGAATTCTAACTACGCTTTTAGCACACGTTTACGCCTAAAGAAAAATTATGCGCAAATAATCCTCCACTTACAGTAGTACAGCGCTGCTATGATGTAAGGGTGGTTTGAAAGAGAAAACATTATTCAATTCCTGCGACTTTCGAACAACAAAACTGTCTTTAAAAATAACTAAAACCTGCTTTTCGCACATGGAAAACTGAAGATTCAGCATAGTGGCAAAACAAATTTATAAGAAATTACAATTATGCAACGGTCACCTGATTGCTTGTCTTTATTATACCTGATTTCTCTAACTCTTGATTTAGATTTTCCTGAAAAAATATGAATAAGAAACATGGATTGAGAATTTGGCTTGAAAATGATGGTCAACAAGCGTTAGCGAGGTATTTCATATTCAATTGCATGGATTTCCAAGCGTCGAAAGGCAACAAAACAACTTTCACTCTAAAATACTAAAGAGTACGCAATTATGAGAAGGTATAGCAACATTAATAGGGTTTATGAGAAGAATCTGAGAGTCTTTTCTAACCAAAGTAGTAAACGAACTGATAAATTTTGAGGGGTAGACCATGACAGAATTCCATTATTATAAAACAAATGGGGGAGATTTTCCACTTTTTTCAATGGCAATACTAACATTCACATATTCCACTCAAAGAAAGTTTTCACATAGTGCATCAGAAGCCGAACTCAAGTCTTCAGCTTGAGATACCAGGAAAAGATGAACCCTAACAAGCTTGCATGAATATCAAAGAAAAAGTAACGGGGCAATTATTGAGCTAAGCGTTGCAAGGTTGTATGAATAGTAAAATATGGACATTCTGTGCATTTGGAGCTGATCGGAAACTTTAAAGTACGAATATGATTTTAAGAGATTGCGTAAAGGCCCCATCCTGCAGTTCCTGCATAAATGTAACTCATGACGTAATACTCACCAAAAACCTCTATAAAAAGAAGTGGACGGCTGGTCCATGCTCAAGTTTACAAAGTGGAATATCTGAATCTCTGAGAGTTGTCAAGGTTTTCACTGAGCAAAGTCAGTGTAGCTATGATTTCGTCTTACCTTCACTATTTCAATTTCCCTAAGCTACAGATTACCTTTGATAGGTAAAACGTAACTAGTACAACGATAATTAGTAGAAACACATTCATAAAAGAAGCTTAGATTAGTTGAAATAATTATTAAGCAAATCCATCAATCAATTCTATGAAGTATGATGTAATCAGCAATTCCTAGCGTTAATTAAAAACCAAGATGAATTAAGCAAGGGGCGTCTTGGATATGATGCTACCAATTATCGTGGTACTAGTCCTAAAGTTCGTAATAAAGGAGCACTTTCCTTCTAATGTTTGAATCAAAAAAACAAGTACAATCCTGAAGGCGTTTCAAATGATAGCAAGAAGGCATAGATATATTTCTGCTACTTTCAAGTGGAATAAAATCTCATTGAAAACTTGTCTAGATTATTCAAAATATTGTTGCATCTGCGGATAAAGTTTCTCAACTTTTGTTAAACTTCAAATCTTTTTCGCAAATAGCTTATCTAATTTACTGTTTTCTCATTAACCAAAACATTATCAACTCAACTTTTTCCACATTAGGAAACTACCAAGAAACCTAAAAATACGCTTATTGAGACTTACAACACTGGTATACGTGGACCGCCCTCAACATTTGTTAAAGCATTCCGTCTATGTTTCTGACACTTCGGTTGTGTTCCGAACGCTGAGAAAACAGCACGTACCTTAAAAGGTATTTAATACCTTTAAATTGGGAAAGTAGCGCTCAGACCACTCTATAATTTGGCTAGAAGCAGGGGTTCGCCTAGACACTTTCTGTTGGGGGATGGGAGTTATGACTATTTGACCAACTACTACTAAGAAATAGGTCACGAAAAACATTATGATCAATGGGAGGCTCAATCTCCTGCAGGGTGATCAACTTCCATACAACTTCGTGCATGATTGGGGAAGTCATGCCCCCTACACCCCCAATAAGTACTTAAATGGCTAGAAATAGACTTAACTTCCTTTTTCAGTGTCTAACTGGTACCTAGCCTTGGGCATACCTCTGAAGTGTCGGAAACATGAACTGAAAATATTAATGAATATTCAGTACGGTCAGTGTATGTTAATAAGGCATGTCCCAATAGAATTTTCAACCATATGTCAAGAAAGCCATCTCAGCTCCGTATTGCCGAGTGCTGGTCCGAGATCACTAACACTTAGGGTTGATGAATTTTTATGACTACAGTTCTTATTAATAGAATAAAAAGAAACCTATTTAAATGACAACAATAGTATACAATATATAAAATATTGAAAAAATGAGGGAATCTATAAGAAAATTGGCCACTCAAAAACTGCAAAAAGATACATCATCTTTCTTGTTGTGTATTCCCAAGCAGCTGAACTGCGGAGGCATTTTACGAGTGAAACTGCAGATGCATTGAAAGCACGCAGGAAAGTACGATAAACAAATGCCTGCACCATTATGCATAAGACATATCTTGCAGTTAAGAAAGTAAATAGTCAGTACGTATGAACAATGACTGTTAAATACAAAGACTGGATATCGGCAAACAGCAGCATAGACAAATATTTACAAGGCGCGTATGATACCAGCCATCACCGCAGGCACAAAACAGCTAAAAAGGAAAATTTTATTTTGCCAAATGTAGCTACCGCCCTCAGAGCCATAAAAACACAATGGGATCAATCCTCACAGTTGTTTCGAAACAGCCAGCAACCAAGTCAGTACGTTGGATTATTTTAATGAAAGTAAAAGAATCAATAGGAAGTATGCGAAATTTCACAAAAACCTCATAACAAAAATGGACTAAATATTTGATTTTTGGGCTGTTTTTATCCGTTTTGCTGAAGTTTCTGTGAAATATCACATGTTTACTATTGATGCTTCGATTCTCATAAGAGTAAGGGTTCTCAGCCAAGAGAGCGAAACAGCATTCCAAGAGGGTGTAAGTAGCGTACGCAATAATGGCAGAATATTAATCAATCTATTGCCCTTGAACAACTTATATATTGTAGGGAGTGCTAGGTAAGGGCAAACTCAATTTTAAGGGTACAAGAGCAAAATAGGGTTGGTAAATACCGCCATAGGATAAATTATGACATTGACTTGCCCACTGTATTACACTGTGAGAACTGGCTTCACTGTCCAACAGCTAGAAACAAGAACTTTAACAAAAGATACGTCTGACACTGCAAAGCAACAAGACCACATTGATCACCTCTCTCTTTTTCGCTGCTTGATCCTTTCTCTTCTTCCCCTCCTCTTCTTCCCTTTGCTGTCTCTCCCATTCTTCTTTGATTCTTCTCTTAAAATTTCAAATACAAATGATAAACGACAAAGCAACTGTATCAAAAGAGATAATTACAAGAGTTCATGGAAGCCCATGATAATTTGGCAAGCTAATATACGTATAATGAATAGTCTCCATGTGAAAAAACACTAACTTGTGACACATTATCCTTTGCAGCAAAAACATTGAAACTTTTTCACCCTTACAGGCAATTTAGATTGCCTAAATTGTACCTAATATCAGGATCAGCTATTAACAATACCTCCTGTTCAAGTCGTTCGTTCCTCCTTCTCTCTTCTTCCAACTTCTTTCTTTCAAATTCCTCTTGGGCATTCCTCTCTACTGCAAGCCAGTCCTCGTGCAACTTTTGCCTTAAAAAAACCCGATATTATGAACCTCCAAGCATAGGATGAATGAAGAAGTACAAACACCTGGTGTTTGTCCGAGGCAAGAGAAATTACAACAGCTCACTCGTGCAATGGACTTTGGACATCAATATTATTACACGTTCTTTTAATGAGAAAACCATCATCTTGCTGCGCCTCAGTTTTCTTAACTTTTCTTGAAATTGAGCCTGAGATCTTCTTAACATTTTCTTAACTTTTACTGAAATAAACTGGCCAAAACGGGGCATCCCTTCTTTGTTAATCTTGTATACTCCAATTTGAATTCTATATTCAACATTTTGAATTTAAACATGACTTAATATCGATTTTTGGCGAACAAAAACACCTAACTTTGGGAAATAAGCCTAGTGATTTTCCTAAGATTGTCTTATGATTTTGGTGATTTGAGCCTCATTTTTGTATAAACTTTTTTCTCATGAAAATAAAACGTGCATGCTGTCTTCTAGGAAAAGAGAACTTACATGAAATGGCTCTATTGGATTTTTCGATTCAGTTATAGCACCAGAAGGAAGGAACAAAGGGTTACATCAATTCCTTTGGGGAGCTCTTGGCTTCCACTAGAGAATCAAATCGAGCCTCGGGGGAGGGAGGCTTCACTGGCACGTATGCATCTATAGCCACAACCTTCAGTGGATGCGGCTCCCTTCTCGGAGACCTTAGGTCTCATAGGGGGTCTAATGTTGACACTCCAAGCTCCAATGACGATATGCATAAACATGTTGGCAACTATGCATGCTAAAGCTATTACTCAATCCATAAGAAATATGCGTATTTACTATTTCAGAATTAAGCAATTTGATAAACTTAGCAAATGAAAAAGTCGAACTTTCTTCTTTTCTTTCCCATTTTCATAAAAAAATTATCCAAATACCTTTTCTTTTCTAGAAGAAGCTCCTGCCATTCTTCTTGCTTTCTGTGGGCTTCAATAGCTTCCCTACACACGGTAAAAAACAGCGATGTTCCGTTAATTAATTGTTTTAAACCAGCCAAACTAATCCACATACTGGTAGCTATTTTACCGTCAATGGGAGATACTTAATTAAGACACTTCTTGCAAGATCTTGGGGTATGCTGGCTGGTGGGAGCGGCACCCGAGGGTGCCTTTTTTAGGTCAGTCGAAAGTGAGGGACGCGTTTCCCTTCTAAATCATCAAGATCTCCCCTAAAACGTAACCCCCCAGAACGTCACTGTTAATACTTCTGTCTATTACTGCGACTGATGTACGACTAGCTTTTATTGTCATTACTAAAAAACTCAAATTGCACAAGTCACAGAGTCCATCATAACAACAATATCCCTGCAAATCTTTTCTGAAAATCTCTCTAAAATAATGTATATTTCTAAGTACACAATCATAAAGCTCAATATACCGTGGCAGTGCAGAATTGAAAAGTCTGCAATTTCAATAATAATTTCATATCACACTTTGTTGTAGGTTTCTTGAAAATTGCTATCAACTGTCAGTAAGGATGCTTTTTGAAAGTTTTCAGAAAAGTGGTTACAACAGTCGCCAAAAGTCCTTACTCTTAGGTCTCGAATAAGAGCCCCCTCCCGCTTATTTTTTACGATAAATTTTCCAACCCCCCGCTCTTATTAAGGCCCCCGCTTATTAAATGTTTAATTTTTCTAGGAGAAAGCTGCAAAAAATTGGAACTTTTGCTGAGTTACTCAAATAATGAATGAGATATATGTAGCATGATTCCAAGAAGTATTTGCTTGCAATGATGTTAATCGGGGCTTTTTGTACTGCTGGTTGCTGCACAGTTTGCCCAAACTTCTGACCCACCCCTGCTTAATACATTTTGAGGAATTTTCCTACCCCCCTACTTTTCAGGAATCCCCGCTTATTCGGGACCTAAGAGTAGCAAAGAAAAAAAATTATAATAACTGTATTCTACTCAATTCTTCATTCTTGCGCCTTACACCCACCTCCAGCTACCTGACGCAATGTTGTTTTGTCAATGAGACACTTGGCGTTGTTGCGTAAACGAAATATTTCCATTACCATACGCAATTCTCCAAAAAAGCAATTTTGTCAAAGGGTGGGATGAACGTTAGGTGCAGAGATGAAAAGTGCAAAGTTTTTCAGTACCTCTGTATTGGGCGATAGATTTGTGTAACTGCTAGCGACAACAAAGTCCAAGTTGGGAAACCAGTCTCTAGCGTCAGTATATGACCTGATTGGGGAACGGGTGAAATACTACGTGGAGATAAGATCCAAGTGGCTCAATGTTCAATCATCATAGAACAAAATACCGGCAGCCTTATAAGAAAAGAATAAAAAAATGCAAAACCTACTCAGTTGTTAAGCCACTTTCTATTCTCTGCTCTAAAACAGAAAACGCTGCAAATTAAATACCACCATAGATATCTCACTCTCCAATACCAACAATTAATGTTCTCATTCAGGAGGGTTTATTAAAAATATATCTGATTTTTGAAATCTTAGCCTGCACTATAACTGTGCCCTTGTAGGAAAAATATTATAATGGCATGACTCTTGCTGATTATATATATAAGCTCACCCCTAGGAAGCCGTATCACTGGCAACGCCATTAGCTAAAAACCTATCCATTCTCCTTGCAAGGCTGATTTACGCAATGCAAAGGGGTGAACAATTATATAAGAATACGAGCCTGAAAACTTGTGGAAAATTAAGAACAAGGCTGAGCCTGAATCGTAGGATGTACTTTTGGAAAACGATGCAAAAGCTTTCCACTAGCAAATGGACACGAAATGTCCTTTCCTTATTAACCTGAGGAGAATTGACAGCCTTGACACTTTTGTCTTTCTTTTTCGCAAATTAGCTGCTCCTAGTGAAACTAGATACTGTGCTAACATTGTCTATTTATAGTTGTTTATAGCTAAAAAAACTTTAATATTCAAGAGAGACCATCTGGGTTGTACCATTCCGCTCTCAATCACTCAAAACATCCAAATGTTGTCTTGTATATTGTCTTTCTACGTATTTCTAAATGGCATACACGCTACTAATTCAAGAACAAATTAAGAACAATTCTGCCTCAAAATTGGGAAAAAATTAAGAACAGCCTGCCTGAACCTCAATTTTACTGGTTCTTATAAAAAAGAGTTTAGTTCTAATAACTGCCCTCTCATTCTATTCGATCACGAACGGATATTTGAAGCAGAGGTCATTGCCAAAGGCTTTCAAAGGGAATCTTGATGAACGACATTGAATGTAAGCCAATTACAGTCCACAATTAAGGCGCTTGCATCTAAAAGGAAAACGCTTTCCTAAGCCTGTTTGCAGACACGGTTTACTGAAATAAGTCAGATTAAGTTAAGGTGGCTAACAAGGAGTAATGGGAAGCTTAATCTTTCAGCAAGGCCTCTTCTAAGGATCGAAACTTGGGAGCAAATATAAGAAGGGGACCTCATTGTTCCATTGGGTATACCTATTTTCAAAAATCCGGCAAAAAGTCATGTATTTCTTTTCAAAGATACAACATAATAGAAGGTATAGGTAGTGATACTCTCTAATAAATACCTGTGAAATTTTTAATAGCATAACTAATATGTTAAGGGTAATAGTGAAGCAGAAGAGAGGTGTCAAACACGTGAGCCGAGCGTGCGAACAATTTTTTGAGGTCACACCCTCAAGAACGTCGAAAAACGCCTTTTTGGAATGTAGGACAAATATTACGTTCATCACTAATCTCTAGTTTAAAAAGAAACAAATGTCCTAATTACAATCTTATTTAAATTGGGTGGTACAGTACATAAAACTCCATCTCAGATATTCATGTCTGCTTCATTTTGACTTGATGCTTCCTCGTCATTAGGAGAGGCAGCAAAAATACCTCCCTTGTGTTCATCAGTAGCGTCATTTTTTTCTTGTTTTTTTAGTAAGTAATGTGGGGGGAAAGGCCGTAGGGCCAATAACAAAGCCCCGACAAAGGAAAAACTGAGAAAATGAGGGGAAGTTTAAGTAGAAAGGGAGACAAGATCAAGTTTGTTGATGTTAGAATTAAAAGATGACAAGTTGTAGAATTCAGGGAAAGTAGTGGGTGGCAATGAGTTCCACAGTTTAGAAGTTATAGGAATGAAAGATGGCTTGTGAGAAAGAGTTCGTGGATTAGGTAGTGTAACTTGGAAAGGGTGTGAATAGCTAGAGCTTCTGGTGGTTCCAACAGGCATCATTGCTAGATTTGGAATCTTGTAAACGAATTCCTTGTCGAGAAGTTGGAGAGATTTGCTTGTGCATTTATAGATTTTCCAGTTATATACAATAAATCAAAATGAAAGAAAGTTTGTCATATCTATTGTGCCACATACAAGATCGATTAATGGACCAAGAGCTCTCCTTCGATAGGTATTTTACGTGGTGAATTTACTGGGCATTGCTGCTCAGTGGTTCTTTTGCAAGTTCGGTTTTATTTTACCAAGGATATACATAATATACATTAAATGCCTATATAAGGAAATAAACCAACTAACAGCGAAAACACTCATAATTGCCTAAATAACGAAAGGATGAACTATCAAAAAACAAGGGAACTATGGTAAACAGGCTAAAATGAATATAAGTAAAGAATACGTGACTTAGAACCTTAGGGAACAAAAATAAACAAAGGGGAATTGAGGAGCTCTGAAAATTAGGCGTAGGGCGATCTCTAAGAATAAGAAGTTCGTTGTTAGTGCTATCAATAATAGAAAAGTTGTCTACGGATGCACTGTGACACGTGTCTTTAATATGATCTTCCTAATGGCTGACGAGGCGCCTTTAACGCTGCTACCCTTTTTATTAATCCCTAAATGCTCTCTACAGCGAACAATTAAATGGTGTGACGTTTTGCCATAGTAAGTAGCCTGGCAGCTACTACACGTAATCTTGTAAACAACAGAGGAGCAAACGTAACTAGGGACACGATCTTTAAAGGGGAAGAGCCAATAGGTTTATTAAACCGAAAAACAATCTTAAAGTCAACAAGAGGGTAAATTGTACCAAGAAAGTTAGTAAGTCGTTTCTTGAGGTGTATACTATAGACACCTAGATAGGGAAGAAAAAGAAATATAGGGAGTTTAGTAGTGCCCCTTCTCTTGAAACATCAAAGAAAAAGGGACCACCTACTGGGGGAAAAACAATGCTTTTTTACTGCAACTGGGGGGCAAGGAAAGGAACTGGGTGGGCAATTGCCCCTTAGTTTATATGTAAAAAGAGGCCCAGTCTTTCACTGTCTACAAAAACAATGAATTTGCTTTTCGATGCATATCTACTCCACAGCAACAGCATATATGGATGAACGAAAAAGACTTTTGAACACTGTTTACTACAGAATTTGCAAACATATGGTTGCTTATCAAAGTGCTCTGCTCTTGATGTTCATAACAAGTCAAGAACGTAAACAACTAAGCGGAAAGGTTTATTATGGAATTACTGTTGATAACGAATGTGATTAAAACAGCTGGTCTTTTTTCAATTGAAAATCAGGTTTCGATAAAATTGTCCTTTACAATATATGAAACAGTAGTTAGGAAGCGCAAAAAGGCCTCATTAAGCAAGTCACAAAGGTCCCGTTGCTTGCCCCAACAGGACACAGTGCGCGAGGAATATCTCAAGCACAGCTTTTGTTCTTATAGCTTTCTTTGTAAACCAAAACTATGAATGCTATGCTTATAGCGACTAAACAAGCAATGTCTAGGTTAATGGCATTCATATCTTGCTTGCTACTAAATACAGATCGCGTAGGCTGGTCAGGAGTAAATTAGCATCTTTCTATTTTCGGGTCAACAGAGGTCGACAAATTTCACTCATTGGTACCTATTTTTTCAACCAGCTGACCATAAAAGTAGCGACTATGAATCCAGTGTTGTGCAAAAGTCGATGCATTGTATTGCATTGCATTGCATAGGTAGCTAAAGTGCTTCTCAGTTTTCGTGTATTCTTGACATCTTGTGTCCGGCAGAGTTAATTGAAATTTATCTCCCATATTCAATGCAATAATATAAAGCGAATAAAAACATTTAATTGAAATATTGAACCACATTTCAATTAAAAAACATGCATTCATCATCATAATGCAAACACTTCAATTTACACAACGCCAAATTCAAATGCTTTAAATTCGAACATTTATTAGCATTATAACACTAGATGATCCATTTCTCTCCATACTAGATACTAAGTAATGCATATTTCAACCAAATCATATATACAAAGCAGAATTAAAGCAATTGATGTCCACCTTATCTTCTTCACCGTCCTCTATCTCTTTCTTTTCTATTGATGTTGAAGATGGAATCGCAGCCTTTTAATCAAGTGAAGAAGCTGAACGACGACAAAAAGAGCCCACATATTCAGTATCGATAAGAGAATATGTGGACTCTTTTTGTCGTCTTTCTGCTTCTTCAAGTCCTTCTTTTCACTATTATACGCTAGTAGGGCCTAAAAATGAGCCAGAAGGTCTGTAGATCAACTACCATCCTAATTCCCAACCTTTTCTTGCTGTTCCTCTTTGGCCACAACACAATCAAAGTGATTCCCCTCTCGTCAAAATACACTGACACAATGCATGCACAGGGGTAGCATGCAGCTCAGCCGGGCTGGGGGGCAAGAGAGTTCTTGCATGCCCATAAATATGACCCAAATTGGTCAGGCAGGCCGGAGCCGGAGGGTGGGGGGGTGCAGCCCTCCAATTTTTGCAAGTGTAGGGCGTCATACGATAGGTTGCCTTTCCTATCTAAAGCCCGGCGCACACGGTGAGGATTTTGCTGAGCAAAATTCCACGAATGAAAACTGTTCTTAGCAAAATCCTCACCGTTTGCGGTCAATTTTTGCTGAGGAATTGTTCATTCGTGGCCGTGAGGAAAATATCTAGCATGTTTGATAATTTCAGCCGCGAATGAACAATTCTTCACCGTTTGCGCTGCCAGTGAGGATTTTCCTCACCGTCTCCTTGACGACAATCGAATATCAATATCAGATTACAAAGTTTCATTCGTGGAACTTTGCTCAGCAAAATTCTCACCGTGTGCGCCGGGCTTAAGATAGGATGTAATTTGATACCAAAAAGGAAGTTTTCTAGCAATCTAAAAGTTCCCTTGTAAAAATTATAAGGGCCTCCGCCCCTGACCCCTACTGCCACGCCCAGTAGGAGCTTGCCACTAGTTTCCAGCCCCATCACTCCAAATTCGATCCAGCATCCCTGTGGGTCACACATTAACAGTCTTTTAGTAGTTACTGGGGCCAAAAACGAGGGTCTGGGAGCTTGCCCCCACAACAAAATGTTGAGGCAATGTCCTCTAAAACATCGGAAAGCACTACTTGGCAGAATAGAACGTACTGCTTTTCATCATTGATTTCATGCTAAGAAGGATAAGCAGATTTTCTGGAATGGGTAGAAGTTAATTCTCAAATCTTGTCTAGAATGGGCGGAAATCAGTTCTGAGATGATTAGAAATTAGAGTCTAGAGCACTTGTATATACAACCTCTGTGAATTATTGCGGGGCAATACCCCTGTCTCCAGTATCTATGGAACTGTGCATATATGAATTAGCTGTCAATTTTATTTTCCAATATAATGATATATTTTTCACTTTTATGAAAGCTAGTGGTAGCATTCAATTCCCCTCTTAGAAAGGTTAAATTTCCCACTAGGGGGATCCCCCAGGTTGGGTAACACTGAACTACCACTTATTAAAAAGGAGTGGTTGAGCTGGCCATACTTAATTTACTCTATTATCCTCAAAAGTTATTGACAGACTGTAAGTGGGTTATTATGCATGCAATCCAATAAACCATAATCGTCATCATCATAAGCACCACCATTATCATTATCAGCACCATCATCATTTTCATCATCATAATCATCATCATCATCTTGTCTTGTTCTATTTTGCTTTCAAACGGGGGACTAGGACTGACCCTGGGGTCAGCCTATTGTTTGTTATTTGTTTAAAAGAGGTGGTTTGGTCAGCTACACTTAATCCAGTCTGTTACCTCAGCAGGTACTAGGCAGAGCTGTAGCATCAGCCACTTAGCCTGCTTTTCACTGGTTGGACAGTCTGCCACAGGTCATCAACATCTGCCCTAATTCTGAACCTCTGTGACATTAGCATATGGTCAGTTGTCTCGCTGTGCCTGCTTGCCACCACATGGAGGTCTCCAGCCATAGGCTGGCTATCACCACTACCAACACCATCATCATCAT